>JANDKJ010000598.1:0-85398 GCA_028551335.1 Armillaria sp. CMW 4456 | reverse complement strand
TGAAAGGCTTGTTGAGGTCTAGGAGTATCAAGACAGCCCTATCCCTTACCTGTCACTTTATGGCTTCAAATGCCTTCTGTTGTTCCTCTCCCCACTGCTATTCATTCTTCCCAGTCAGCCAGGTGAAAGGTCATGCCAGTTTTGAGTAGTCTTTGATGAAGCACCAGTAAAAGTTGGCAAAGCCAAGGAAGCTCTGGAGCTCCTGTTTCTTTTCTGGTGCTGGCCACTCCATCATTCCCATCACCTTTACTGGATTCATATACACCTCTCCTCTTCCTACAATTACTCTTAGGTACTCAGTTTGTTCCATCTCAAATTCACATTTCCCAGCTTTCAGAAAGAGGGAATTTTTCTGGAGCACTTTCATTACTTGGTGGACCAGCCTCCAGTGTTTGGCTTAATCCTTGCTATAGATCAGGATGTTGTCAAGGTAGATGGTGACCTTTTCTGTATGGATCAGATCCTTGAAGAGGTCATTCATTATGGTCTGGAAAGTGGCTGGCAAGTTGGTGAGCCTGAAGAACATGATGAGGGACTTGAAAAGCCCTCTATTCATTTGGAAGGTGGCCTTCCATTTGTCTCCTTCCTTCATTCTGATATTGTTGTATCCCTATTGTATATCTAGCTTGGTAAAGTACTTGGCCTCCTTGAGCTGATCTATGAGGTCCCCAATTAGCAGCAGAGGGTACTGGTTCTTGATCATAATCTTATTAAGCTTCCAGTAGTCTTGGACTGGATGGAGTTGTCTATCCTTTTTCTTGACAAAGAAAAAGGGGGATGCCATTAGTGATTTAGATGGGTGTATCTGTCCACTGGCCAGGTTTTTATTGAGAAACCTGTCAAGTTCCTTCTATTCCTTCAGGTTTAAGGGGTACACTTTACAATCTAGAGAGGCATTGGCTCTCAGGATTAGTTCAATGGTGTGGTCCCAGGGCTTTTGGGGTGGGAGCTTATCAAAGTTCTTCTTGGTGAATAGGTCATTGTAGTCTCTTAGCCACTCAGGTACCATCTCCTCCTGTGTCCTTTTCTCCTTGGACTGATTTGCTTGGGTGGCCAGGTCATTTGCCTTGGTGCCTGCAGCCTGGATGTGTATTTCCTCCTGTATATCCACCATCAAGATGTGGTATCCTTCTTTGAACTTCTCCCATCTTTCTCTTGGGTCTTTATTGGGCTTCAGGAAGCTGCTTCCTCAGCACTGGCACCTGGTGAAGATTACCCTTCCAGTGATTCAATTGACTTCTGGGTTGTGCCTTTTCAGCCAGTTATGCCTGAGGAAGATTGTCCCAGTTCCTAGGCTGGTCACCACTAGCTCTATTTGTTCCTCATGGTCTCCTATTCTTATCCTTGCTTCCACATATTCTTTGATACCCCTTTTGTTGTTCTTGCTTCCATTGGCATTATAAACCAGGGTGCAGTAGATGATCTTTCTAGTGTTAAGTCCACAGTTTTTGGTGTAATTCTTGTCAATGGTGCTGTGGATGCAGCCACTATTGACTAAGGCATTGACCATGAAGATCTCCTTGGTGTCCACCATTTCTAGTTGCATGGTGAGATTTGTTGCCCTGTTGTTTCATCCTCAGATGTGCCTAGGGGCATGGTGGAGATCATGCAGCTAATAAATGATGTTATTGTACTATTGATGGGGTGGTCAGATGCTTTAGTGGTCTCTGAATGTAAACTGGGGAATAGTTGTCAGATACTTCTGGAATATTGCAGTATGAAGAACCAAAATGGAATAATAGTGTCTTGGCTTTGTGTTGGTATTACTGAACAACTAGTTTGGTTCATAAGTCACTCCTTGGGTGTGTTGTGTGTTTGTGTGTGAGCTTCCTGAGTACCTCCATACTCATGTCAATTTCACCAGCAAAACACAATGTGTACTCAGGACTGGACAAATCAGACTGTCCTTGTTAGACCCAACCTTCATGTGACTCTAAGAATGGCAAACAACCAGTTACTTCATGTTTGAGTAGTCCTGGTGACATGCCACATGGTTTTCTACATCTAAAATTGTGCTGTACTAGGGCATTTAAAAACAATACAAAGCTGCATGTGAACAGAGAAGGGCAGCTAAGGGTGTGCTCTCCAGGACGGTGATGTGCTTGGTGATGGGCAGTGCACAAAAAGAAACCTGACTATAGATCATCAATCTAGAGTCTATCTCTCACTCTAACACACACACTGAAAATCACCAATTAAGTTCGAGGTGGAGTATGGTAGAAGCACTCTTAATCTAGATTTGATAGTTTTGGTCTCGAATTCAACTTCTATTCAAGGCTTTGTAAATGTTTACACAAGATACACTATCGCGACAGTGAGGTATAAGTGCAAAGGGATTTTTGTAGATATATTTGAGTTGTTTAGACTCGGATAACTCTATCTAGGTGCTAAAAAGCTGATCTAGATTTACTTTCAAACTGAAACAATCAAAGAACACACTGGTTCTACAAAAAGCACACAGACTCTGACTACACAAGTTCGCAGACTTGAGACAAAGAAGCACACAGACTTCTACAAAGGATACACAGATCCTGACTTCAAGTACACAGACTCTTTGATTGTTCAAATTCTAAGTTCTCTAGGCTTTTCTACTTCATCTAGATCGATATTTTTCACTTGGTTGACTTTGTAAAACTTATTCATGCAGTTGAGGATGTTGAAGAGGCTAGGTTGTGTCTACCCATGGAATAGTGAGTGGAACAGCATGCTATGACACACACTACACCCCACTAGTATCAACAACTACCCTCGCAAGTGTGATGGAGGGAGTAATTACACACACTCTGTGATTATTTCAATCAATCCAATCGATTTCAATGTCTCACAACACAAAGACATAGTGAGCTCTCTTCAAAATAAAGCCCTAAGTCTAGGAATGTTTTGAACAAGAAGAACCACTTCAAGGTGCAGCCTGCTTGGCAATGCAGACAGATGATACAGGCACCCCTGCAGTGCACAGACAGACAGACAGACAGACAGACTCATTCCAATCTGAACCAACTTCGCACTGAGCTTGCTTTTCAAACCACTCCACTAGACACTGATCTAGTGAGCTCACTACACGTCCACATGTAGGGTTATCAAACTGACTCATGCAAATGACAGCGACCCTTCTTCAAAAACAAAACAAACAGATAACAGAAATTGAACTGACAGAAACAGATGGGGCTCCCAATGCCTAGAAACAGATAAACTGAAAACAGACAGATGAAATGGAAACTGATGACCCTCTTTCTGAGCTCTCAACACATCCAAACTCCTCAAGTGCTCAAACAATTAAATCAGCATCACTGACTCAATATCTCTCTTGTCTTTCAAGCACACAAGTTGAATGTGAGATTATCTCTGTTTTCCTCTGGTGAGCTTGCTAAGCTAGTAGACAAAGCTCAAAGCTACAAACTGATCCCTTGCTGCTTATGCTTCACTTTCAATGCTAACATGCAACTCAGGGGTCTGAAAACTTGTCCTACTCTATCTACTCTACCACTATTTATACTACTTGGTCCAGAATAATACAAACATGTTATAGAAAGTGATAGAAGGAAATTCCTGGGGGCCTAGCTCGCTGCTGCCACAGTTATACTCATCTCTGAGCCTAGTCTTCCTCAGTGGAGATGGTTCCCATAGTGAGCTCTCTGTGTGGCATACAGAGCTCACTAATTCTCAAGTCCATGGACTTATCTACATGGCAACTCTACATCATTAACCCATGTTTAGTATCTTCAATGTTTCTCTGGAGCAAGTTGCTGTGTCTGGCAACGAACGACTTTGCCGCATACTCCACATGTAGTGAGCTCACTACGAACAAGTCCATTCTTATCAGGGAATGTCATGTTCATGGTATCTTATCTCGGGGTGACTTCAGATCTTTTCTATTATGTTGCACATCACTTTTAATTGTGAGCGGCTTAATTATCCTCCGATTGCAATATCTCTTTATCCTGCTCTGGTGTTTATTTTGCAGTGAAGACTGTTTCTGACTTCAGGACAGAGGGATCAGTCTGTATAATCAAGCATGCCTATCCAGTACAATGCTATGATTAAGTCCCTGGTTTAGTTCTGCCTCAGGGAATGTCACTAGTGTCATTTATAACTGCTCTGAGGTTGGTTTATCATCAGGAAGGTATCATCCATAGTGAGCTCACTAGGATATCACAAATTTACATGGGTAAATACATTGCAGGCACAACAATGCACCACGATTACTCGAATGCAAAGTAACTGGCTGTTTGTGTTTGTCAGGAGTCACATGGAGTTTGTGTCTAACACAAAGTGCTGAGGTTACATGATGTTTATGTATTGCTGGCAGATTTTTCAACCCTTGGGGCATCACAGTCCACTTGTATAATCCAAGGGGAGTGGTTACAGCAGTCAAGGGAATACTAGCAGGATCCATAGGAGTGTGGAAAAACATGTTGGTTATGTCTATCTTTGACCAGAAGGATCCTTTTGCAGCATCAGAAACAACATTTTCAACTTGAGGCAGTGGGTGACTGTCAGTTACCATATTTGAATTAAGATCATGATAATTGTTAACCTATCATGGAAGAACTGCCTTGTCTGATTTCACTATTAACAAAGCAGATGATGTATGTTGTAAAGAGGATGGATGTATGTGGCCAGCATTGAGATGTTGAGATATCAAAGTGGACCATGCATCCTTGAATTTCTTTGGTGAAGAGTAAGATCTCATAATAATAGTCTTATTGGCATCTTTGAGTTTTATTGAACAAGTTATTTTCTTCAGCATTTTGTCAACATGAGGAATAGGTTTAAATATATCAGAGTATTCTCATTTTACACTGTCACTCAATTTATTCAATTTGTTGAGATATGCCAATGTTTCTATGTGATCTCTAATAGCTGCTACAATTGGGATATTATTAATAGGCAGACATTGTGCATCAATTATTGGTCTTAAAGTGTTACAAAATTTGTTCATTTATGTTTTCAATTCTCAATGAGATTGAAATATTTGGTCTAAAGAAGCCTGGCTAGGAATGTTCATAGTAGTCAAGGGTGGCATGACAGGCAGATTCAAAAGGTCAAAGTTTGTATTTTTATCAATACATGATCTGGTAACAGTGTTGATGATGAGAGAATTAATCAAAAAGAATGGCAGTCCTAGTATAACATGTTAGACCCAGACCTGAGTAACTCAAACAAAGGTAAACAATAAGTGGCTTCATGTTCGAGCTGTCCTTATTGAACCCTTTATAATGTCTGAGTGGGGAGGCTCTGAGATAAGTTCTTAGTCGAAGGAGTTCAGTGAAAGTCTGGTGTAGATAAACTTTAGCTCAAAGCTGGGTTGTAACCAGCAACAGCTATGCTACTTAAATACAAGTGGCTGCTACTAAGAATAGTTGTCCTCACACTTGTCATGAGGCAGCGATAGTGTAAACTAATAGTCCATCTCCTTGTGATGTGATAAGGGGAAGAGGGAAGCATGTGATTGAGAACAAAATAGGGGTGAATTCATAACATTACCCCCTTGTTAAGACAGTCATCCTGACTGTTATAAACCCAATTCTTTCTTCTTGTTCCAGGTATTCTGAGATTAATTCTTGGGCATTTTTGTTAGACCCAACCTTCATGTGACTCTAACAATGACAAACAACTGGCTACTTCGCATTCGAGTAATACCGGTGCGTCAACCTGTTAGCGTGAGGTCAAGACTAAGGCCTTAACTCTTCAACTTAGGTGCGGAGTGAGTTTCGAGTAAGTTGGTATGAATTTAACTTAGCTCAAGGCTGGGGTTTTACCAGCGTGAGCTGTCCTACTTAAATACACGAATCGTATATTACTGTTGTACATTATTTAGGCACCGGTGTTTGGCCAGCGAGAAGAGTCTGGAGTGTCAGCTGGACGAGTCATAATGGTACATTGAAAGAGAGTCCCAAAGATGGTGAAGGATAACATAGATAGCAAGCGAATCGGACAGAGTTAAACGAGTGGGAGAAGCGAGACGCTGGCTGAGCAGCTAAACGATAGGTTCTGGGGTTAAGGTGAGGATAGGGGCAGTCTCGTGACGCAGTTAGGGGTTAAAATCGTGACATTACCCCCCTGTTAAGGCAGTCGTCCCGACTGCTGATGAGTCTCGGTGTTGTTGCGATTTTACGAAGTTGGCGATTGCGTCAGTCACGTGTTCGAGTAAGTCTTCCCTAACCCATTGGTTTTCTTTGTCAGAATAGCCCTTCCATTTGACTAGATAGTCAGTTACTAGTCTCGATGGTTGGCCCTTCTTTCCTCGCACTCATCTCTGCCTGCTATCAACGACCGCTTCTACCTCGTATTCTTCCTTGTCATTAATGATGTCTGGTGGTGGTGGTGGTGCTGTTGCTTGGGATGGGAATACTGGCAGAATATACGGGGTGAGTAAGGACTCATTAAAGACGGGGTGGATTCGCCAAGTAGTGGGTAGCTTAAGTTTATACGCCAAGGCTCCTATGGCAGTGAGGATTGGGAATGGTCCCACGCGTTTATCGTCGAGCTTCTTTTTGGGCTGCGGCAGGCATAGGTTCGTCGCGTCTAGCCATACCTTGTCACCTACTTGGTAGTTGTTAGCCGGTCGTTTGTGTTGGTCGTGGGTGGTCTTCATCTGTTGTGCGGCCTTCTCTAGTGCCACCTTGGTCTCGTCATGGATCTTCGTCATCTCGGTTGCGAATTCTGTGGCTACAGGTATCTTACCCCCCCGAGGGGCGCTATCGGCGACTATTCGGGGGTGTCGTCCATGGTTGACGAAGAATGGGCTCATGCCAGTCGCCGAATGCACCCGGTTGTTGTGCTGGAAGGCGGCGAGGGGTAACCAGTCGGCCCAATCGTTTTGTCGATGGTTAATGAAGAGTTGGAGGTACTTTTCGACTTCTTGATTCATGCGCTCTGTCTGCCTGTCGGTTTGGGGGTGGTACGCTGTGGAGGGGTTGCCTTTAATGTCGAGGAGTCGGTATAGCTCTTTGAGGAATTTTGAGACAAATTGAGGTCCTCGGTCGCTTATGATCTTCGAGGGCATGCCGTGGTGTGCATATACATGGTCTCGCAGGATCTTGGCCCATCCTTGTGATGATAATTCAGTGTCGCATGCGACCGGGATGATTAGTTTCGAAAATCGGTCGACGATAAGGAGGATGGCATCATTGCCGTTTGACTTGGGGAGTCCTGTCATCATGTCGACCGAGATGTGGGCCCATGGTTCGTTTGGGGTCTCGTTTGGGTGTAGTGGAGCTGGTTTAGGGCACGTTATGGTTTTCGTTCTTTGGCAGGCCTTGCATCCCTTGACATACTTCTTGATGTCCTTCCCCAGGTGCGGCCACCAGTAGTTGCGCTGTACCAGTTCCTTGGTCTTGGCGATCCCTGGGTGTCTGGTGGTGATGTGGTCATGGTGGTAGGAGATTATGTCACCTCGAAGCGCAGCTTCAGGGGGAACATAGATCCTGCCGTCGTAGAAAAGCAGTCCTCCTTGCTGCTCGATTCCTCGGGCATGACTGAGTGAGTCAGCAACTCCCTTGTCCCAGCAGGCTGAGTCTTTTGTTACTTCTTCAATTCTCTCCTCTATTTCCCCCCTCGTCGGCATCTGTAGGGCCCGGATGTGTTCAGGTGTTATGAAGTATTTGTTTGGAAGTACGATAGTTTCTTGGTTATTGTTGCCGCCTTGATCGTGGTCGGCCCTTCTGCTCAGGAGGTCGGCCTTGTGGTTGGCGGTCCCCGGTTTATGGTGTAGGGTGAAGTGGTACTCGGCCAGTTCGGTGACCCATCGGGCCTGTCGTCGGTTTAGCTTTTGTGGTTGGCGAAAGTACTGGAGGTTCTGGTGGTCGGACCAGATCTCGAACGTCTGTGCCACTCCCATAAGGTAGTGCCTCCACTTGCTGAGGGCATGCATGATGGCTAGTAGTTCTTTGTCGTAAATTTTGTAATTCCGCTCGGTCACTGTGAGGGCTTTTGAGAGGAACGCGACTGGCTTCCAGGTGGTGCCTTGCTGCTGCGACAGCACCACGCCGATTGCTCCTTCGCTGGAGTCGGCTTCGATTCTGAACTTTCCTTCATCTGTCGGTATGGCCAACACCACGTCCTCCGCCAACTTGTGCTTTAGCTCTTCGAAGGCCTGCTGCTGCGCCGTTCCCCATACCCAGGGCTCTTTCCCTGTCAACTTCGTCATTGGTCGTACGATTTTGCTATAGTCTCGGATGAATCGTCGATAAAAATTCGTGAACCCAAGGAATGATTGTAGTTCCTTCTTCTTGGTGGGTACTGGCCATTCGGTGATGCCTTTGGTTTTTACGGCGTCCATGCGGATGGCCCCCTCACTGACAATGACCCCCAGATATTCCGTCTTGAGCGTCTCAAATTCGCACTTCTCCGCTTTAAGGTACAGGCGATGCTTTCGTAGGGTCCTTAGTACTTCCCGTACTAGGCGGCAGTGCTCTGCTCGATCATGAGACATAATGAGGATGTCGTCGAGGTAGATGGTGACCTTCCCCATCGCTATGAGTTCGCGAAAGATGTCATTCATCATCCATTGGAAGGTGGCGGGCGAGTTCATTAGCCCGAAGAACATTACAGTTGGCTCAAAGAGTCCTCGGTTGGTGCGGAACGCTGCCTTCCATTCGTCCCCCTCCTTGATTCGTACGTTATTATACCCCCACCAGACATCCAGCTTGGTAAAGTAGCGGGACCCCTTCAGCTTGTCCATCAACTCGGAGATGAGTGGTAGTGGATAGCGGTTCTTGATCATCATCTCATTGAGCTTGCGATAGTCCTGTACCGGTCGAAGCTTCCCGTCTTTCTTTTTGACAAAGAAGAAGGGGGAGGCCATGGGCGACTTGCTGGTTCGGATTCTCCCAGTGGCCAGGTTCTCGTCGAGGAAGCGGTCCAGCTCTTCCTGCTCTCGTGGGCTGAGGGGGTAGACCTTGCAGTCCAGGGTGGCTTTCGCATTTGGGATTAGCTCGATTGCATGGTCCCAGGGTTTGCGTGCAGGTAATTCGTCGAAGTTTTCTTTGGCGAATAGGTCCTTGAAGTCCCGGCACCATTCGGGGACCATCTCCTCGAAGGTTCGCTCGGGTCGAGTGGCATAGTCTGAGGCGGCGAGGTCGTTTGCAACATGCGCTCGCAGCCTTATTTCCTCAGTCATGTCGACAGCGAGGATGGTGTCTCCTTCTTCGAGTTCTTCGTCCCATCTGTCTGTCTCATCAGCATCGGGGGGTGTGAGGGGGTTCTGTCGGCACTGGCAGCGGGCAAAGGTGATCTTGCCCATGCTCCAGTTGACGAAGGGGTTGTGTCGGACAAGCCAGTCGTGGCCCAGGAAGACGTCCTTGTCTCCCTAGGTCCGTGACTGCGAGATCTATTCGCTCGTCGTGGTCGCCAATTCGGAGGCGGACCTCGACGAATGCATTGATCTCGCCGGCCTGGTTTCTGGTCCCGTCAGCGTTGAATACTGGTATGGGGTGGGCCATGGCTCGGGTGGCGAGGTTGTGTTTTTCGATGAAGGCCCGATTGATGGAGCTCCCGGTGCATCCGCTGTCAACCAGGGCCGTTGTGTCGATGGTCTTCCTTCTTTCCAACGTCTCCAGCTGAATTGGTACTAGTAGATCCTTTCCGCATGCTTGGGCGGCATGGACGAAGCGTCGTGGCTGTTTGAGCTCCTCAAGCCATTCCAGGGCCTTTGACCGTTGAGCAGCTCGGAGGCGTCGAATGAGGTCATCGGTGACTTCCCGCTGGCGGTCCTTGTGCACCCAGCACCTTAAGGTGCCGGTTGCAGCGGGCATGACTGCGAATAGGGAACGCCAGACCCATTCGGCGCCCCAGGGTTTGAGCCACTCCTTAGGGTCATGAGGGTACTCGGTTGTGGGCATCGGCTCTGGTGGTTGTTCATCGGTGGTGAGTCCAATGATGGCACCTGTCGCTGGGTCCCAAGGGCGCATAGTCCATTTCCCGTTTCAGAAGTGGTACAGGAAGGAAGGATGTGGAATAGGTACTTTACTCATCATATGGGGCGTGCAGGCCCCCGTTCGGCCCCCGTCGCTAGCTGGGTTAGCAGTCTTGCTCTTGCTGGCTGGGACGCTTGCGACCTGTGGGGAGGGCTTCCCTGCTAGCTCTTCTGCCGAGGTCGGGGTCACCTCAGCCATGCCCTCGGCAGGTAGCCTAAGGCCTTCGGCAGGTTCGGCTGGTACGGTTGCAGGAACGGTCGCGTGTCTCCGTTCCTGCCGGTCCTTCGGCTGCCTGTGGTTCGACTCTTTTTGGTTAAGCATAGGTGTATTCGGCTTCTCAGATCCTACATTTCATGTATAAGTACTAATACAAGATTTCGATGACACACTATTGTTTAATTCTTTTCAGGCCGATGGCGTGGAGTTGTTCACATGTCGGCCTACCCTTTTACTTCTTCGATCCCGGAGTTCGTCACCAAGTCTTCTGGCACAGTACTATACTCGTCCTCGTAATGGCTGATGATTTCGTGGATCTGGGCGCGTGTTCGCCGGAGTCTGTCTTTGTCTACCTTCGGCTGTGGGCACTTTTTCGCTATATGCCCCTTCTCGTTACAATTATAACATCTCCCCTCATCTCACACGTGGAGTCGGTCAAGGTCCATGGGGCGCCCTTGCCCGCCATAGGTCATCCCCGTCGTGGTCCTCCTGTCACTGGAGGGTATCATGGTTGGTGCTGTTGGGCTCGTCGGCGGGGGCAGCTTGGTGGTGTGTGGGGTCGTTGTGGAGCACCCTGGGTGTAACATACTGTTTACAACTTTGTTGCGCTGGCGGTGCTTGTCGTTGTTCTTTATGCGGGTCTTCCATTCATAGTAGCCATTCGGTACCAGAATCCCAATATCTGAGATTCGGTTCACCATTCTTTCTGGGACTCCAGCCTTCAGGGCCATCATTAGTTGGTCTCGTTTGCCAGTTGCATCTCGAAGTCCGGCTTTGACGGCCAGGTTCTTGAGCTTCTGGAAGTACTCGGTCGCAGTCTCCTTCCCGACCTGCCACTTTAGGTTTAACATGGCCGCGTGGTGCTTCTCCTTGACCGCAGGGTCCTCAAAATGAGTGATGAGAGCCCGCTGGAAGTTGATCCACAACGGGAACCGGTGGTGGCCCCTGGTTCGGGAAATGAGATCGCGCTGGAGCGTGATGAACCATTCCTTGGCATTCCCGGTCATGTGGGAAATGGCAAACATGACTTTGTTGGCGTCGGCGAAGAACCCGGCGAACGTTTGATAGTAGAGTTCACAGTCACAGATGAAATGGTGGATATCGTCTGATTCGCCAGAGAAGGGGTCGGGAGTTTTCACAAGGATGGGTTTTATGTTTAGTCGGAAGTCGCTGAGGACCATGTTCGGTCCGGGGTTGGTATGTGGCATTCCAGGTGGTCGGCTAGGGTAGTCTGGTAGTGAAGCGAGATCTGGGTCGTGCGATGGGTGAGGAGAGCCGTTGCTGTGCCCTTCCTCAGGTATCCATCCTGGATTCAGTTTGCTGGCAGCGAGTTCAGCTCAAACGGCCTTTAGCTCTTGTTTGAGCTTTACGGCTAACTCCTTCTTCTTTTCTCTCTTTTCCCACGACCCAGAAGAATCCTGCAATGGGTTTCTTCTCCCCCCTGGCAGCGATGTTCCTCATGGTCTCTGCTCTACTCCCCCCTGCAGGGGTGGCTGCGCATGGGAGGGTCCAGCGGTCTCCGGCCTGGCTGCGGCTACCAACATGATTCAGTAGTTCCCTTCTCCTTGGTTTATATAATCAGTGGCCCGTGTTTTGGCCTGATTAAGGATTCATCATGTGATGAGATCTTTATCTCATGGATTCGTTCGTTCTCCTACTGGCGCTTCAGCTGGGAAAGCGGTAATATATCGATATTGATCAGCTGCTAAATTTAAAAAATACTCCCATACCGCCTCCGGGGTGTCTGGGATGTTCGTCAACTCCTCCGTTGTCAGATCAGCTATTTGTATGTACACTTCTACTTCATCCCATGCGACCGCTTCTTCGGCCCTACTCATCGTCGGTGAGGTCGATGTGTGGGTTGGAGTACCCGGATCTGAGGAAAGAGTGAAGGGGTCGGGGAAGAGCCCCAGCTCCGCTGGTGTCAGAGTTGATTCCTCCGTCGCTATCAGTGTCGCCGGGAGATCAAATGGGAGGAATGAGGTCTCGCTCGCTGGGAGACTGACTGCGGTGACTGGGGCTGGGGCTGGGATCACCGGTGTGGTTAAAGACGGGGGCGGATAGGCTGGCGCTTGGGACGCAGGGGTCACCCACAGGGGACTGGGCAGACTCATGGGGGGTGAGGAAGGGGGATGTGCTGGGGGTGGAGTGGTCGGAGGGAAAGCGCCCAGAGCCTGTTGAGAGTCGTGGGATGACCAGCTCGTTTGTGAGGGTCGTCATTGGTACGGATGATGGTGATAAGGAGATGTAATCGACGTAGACGGGGGGTTGGAGAGTGTCGCTGGAGGCTCACGCATGGGAGGGTCTGGCGGAGGGCTGGCTGGGTGCGTTGCTTCATACTCTCTGATTACCTGTTTGGCGCTCGTCCCTTCCCTGAATAACCCTTGCATCCCTTGCTCGCCTGTAGAAGTCAGCAAGGTCCACGTGAGCAGGGGATCGGGGGACGGCTGCAGGGGCATTGCTGCCTGGATCTCCTCCAGTGGGATGAACCGGGGGATCCGGGAGGGCTGAGGAGGGGGCGGGACTGGGCGATGGGGGGTAGGCATATTGGGGTCGGGCAAGGACATGGTGGGGCGTCACTGGCCTAGGTGGAAGCACTCTTTCCACGTCTTCGTCGACCTCTGGGTGTTGAGCGAGGTCTGGTCCAGCTCCAAGGGCAGGTCCACGCCCTGCCCTGCATGGGAAGACGACATAGAATCTGTTTATGAAAGCGATGAGGGGGAGGAGGCAAGTGACGATAACCTGGTAATAGTAATAAAGGATTCCTAGCAAGGCTAGGAGCCCTATGACGGCAGGAATGGTGAGGACGGCTAGGCTTGGGGCAGTGGACATATGGTCTTTTCCTTCACGACGAGCGTGTAAGGAAAAGAGGGTGAGGAAGCCTCGAGCTAATTGTTAGACCCAACCTTCACATGACCCTAACAATGACAAACACTGGCTACTTCGCATTTGAGTAACACCAGGGCATCAACCTGTTAGCGTGAAGTCGAGACTAAGGTCTTGACTCTTTGGCTTTTGAGTGGAGTGAGTTCCGAGTAAGTTGGTATAGATTTAACTTAGCTCAAGGCTGGGGTTTTACCAGCGCAAGCTACCCTTCTTAAATACACAAGTCGTATACTACTGTTGTACACTATTTAGGCACCAGTGTTTGGCCAGCGAGAAGAGTCCGGAGTGTCAGCTGGATGAGTTGTATTGGTACATTGAAAGAGAGCCCCAAAGATGGCGAGGATAACAAAGATAGGGAGTGAATCAAACGGAGTTAGATGAGCAAGAAGGGCGAGGCGCTGACTGAGCGGCTAAGTGGTGGTCTGGGGTTAAGGTGTGGATAGGGGTTGTCTCGTGATGCGTTTAGGGGTTAAAATTGTGACAGGTCTGGTGTGTGTCGTAAAACTGGGAAACTGGATGGGAAAGAAACTGGGATGTGTAAAACGTCTGTCGGTATTATTTCGATATTAAATGAGCTCCTAATTGTCTCAGTATGGGTCTGTGTCAATGTTTCTGTGGCTATAGCGGTGCAATAGCGGGTCTCATCTTTATTTCTGGTCTCCTCAGCTTTATCTGGTTATGTCTCGGCTTTATCTGTGATGATTCTGTTCACCCTAATTCCTATAAACTGTCAATCTCTGTCAAAACTATTCTTTGTTTCCTTTGTCTGGTCCTATCTCTTGTCAAATCAATTCCTATAACTGGTCAATACTATTTCCTGCGAAGCTCACAATAGAGCTGCCCTATATCTGTCAATCTGTCAATACTAAATCTGTTCAAAACCTATCCTTGCAATGCTCGCAATAGAGCTGCCCTACAACTATCCAATACTATTCGTCTGCTCTTGACACCCAAATGGGTTCGCTAATGTCTTGTGAAAATGAAAACTGTTAAAACTAATCTGATCTTGCGAAATTGAAGCTAATTCTTTCCTATAAAACTAAAAGAGGTGAGTACTGCATGATTATCACTTACTAACACTGAGCAAATGCCAGTAATGAAGTAAAACAATGATGAGAGTCAAGGTTTTAAGTCAATGGATGGTGGTGAAGCGTCTCGACTTTAACTATGTCAAGCTCGGCTTTGTGGCAAACGAAATCACTATTAAACGTGTACTATCGGTATTGTCGAAGCTGGGTGAGTTACTGAGGTAAACGAGTCGATATGTGTATGTGGGGGAATGGAATAGAGGAAGTAACTAGTGTACAGTATGAAATTACCGTGTTTATATAGTAAGATATAAATAAATGGTGTCCTTGTGGTATATCTGAAGGGCTATGCATTAGCATATGTGTTTCTGACCTTCTGACTATACAGCAGGTCTTGTGCATTGTCTTATTTGTGTCTGCACCTTTGATTTTCATAGTTCCAGCATTAGATTATGCCTTATTCATAGTGTCAGAGTTGAGAATACTCGTCGGAAATGACTGAGTACCACCAAAGTATCATGTGCGTCGACGTCTCATGGTTATACAGCAATAACCAATTAATTCCGAAGTTGCCAAAGGGTGTTCATGCTGCGGAAATCATCAAATTGCTGTGATGAAGCCTCTATGATCACCGGATCAATGTCGAGAAGCTCCGCTCGCGTGGCTGCACCTTTGCACTTTGATGCGTCAATGCTGGAGATGTCGGCACTGTGCTCTAGGTCCTATTCTGGTAATGGCAGTGCTAATTCTGCAGCTTTAGGTCAAAAATGGAGTTTTCAGAGTATTGCCGAGGTATTGGCATCGGGAAAGCATTGGAAAAGCCCTATAAAGTATATATGGGCTTGTGTGGAATCATTGGTTTGCTGAAAGTCCGCTAAAGGGATAAATCCGCGAAATTGGAGCATACAGAGCCCTGAGGCTCATCAACGTAATGGCTATGTGCATGTAATGAGTATAGCAGGGGTACAAATCAAACCTAAGACTTATCCAGCTGTCCAGAGACATGCTGCAGTTGTCAAGGACATCAGTCGTGTGGTACCTCAACCTCTTGTCATTGTAGTAAGCATCAATGGAAGGCCCTGTCGTGCTTTAGTTGACACTGGATCTCTTGGAGATTTTATGTCAACACAGTTAGCAGATCAATTGGCAGTAACAAAGACTTATCTGCCAAATCCTATTCCACTTCATCTTGTGGTACAAGGATCACGTTCAAAGATACTCTGTGGGACGAAGGTTCAGTTCAAATACCAGAATATTCAAGCAGAGCATTACTTTGACATCACAAATCTATCTGGATATGATATGGTTCTTGGTATGCCATGGTTATATCAATATAACATTCGTGTTAGCTTCAATCCTTCATCTATTGAGATTGGAAGTGATACAGCATTACCTATGGTTGGAGATAATGTTAGTAAGGTCCAGACACAAGCTATGCTGATTAGTGAGGATGCACTCAAGCAAGTTCGCGCAGAGCTTCGAGAATATGCTGATCCTATCTGCAAGACAGCTTCGGAAACACCCTTACTGCCATTATGAAGTATTAACCATGAGATTCCACTCATAGACGAGCACAAGGTGTATCCCTGGAGACCGTCTTGATGCCCTGAGGCTTTTCGCTCACATTGGGATCAGAAACAAAGGGATTACTTGTCATCTGGTAGGTGGAAACTCACTACCGCTGGAAATTCAGTACCAATGATGCTGATTCCTAAAGTAGGGAAACAGAAACACCTGCTTCGGACCGTCGTAGACTTGCATGCATGCAATGCAAACACTCGCAAGGTGTCTGCACCTCTTCCAAGCATTGAAGGGATCTTGCGTCGAGTTTCCAAGTGCAAATATTGCAGCATAATCGATGGAAAGGATGCCTATGAGCAGATTCGAATCGTACCAGAGCATGTCAATAGGACTACAGTCACCACTCCTGATGGAAATATGGTGAGTCTTGTTCTTCAGCAGGGTGATTGCAATGCACCTGCCACATACCAAGCGCTGATGAACAATATTTTTTCGCCATACATAGGTGTCTTCATGGAAGTTTATCTCGACGACATGATTATATACTCTAATAGCCTTGAGGAACATGTTAAACATGTCAAATGCATTATAGATGTGTTGAAACGAGAGCAACTATACCTGAGCGCCTCTAAGTTGAATTTCTTGCCAAAAGAAATGAAGGTACTTGGTCATATCATAGATGACAATGGTATATGCATGGATCCTGATAAAGTCAACTCAGTTACGAACTGGAAAACCCCTACATCAAAGGGATTATTGTCAGGATTTTTGGGAAGTGTCGGTGTGGAAGTTAAACAAATTGGAACATGTTGAGTACCATTGGACTATACACCTGGTCATAAAGATGTCTGGAGGTTACCGTGAGCTCTGCCAGTATCAGCCGGATACATTGCACAAGGTGATGATTGGCAGAAGGCTACAATTGCAGCTTCTACTCAGCAAAACCCAGATGCACAGCAGAATTATGCAGTACATGAGCTCAAAATGCTTGCAGGTCTTGAAACAATGTTGCAACATTGGGATATCCTACAAGGAGTTAGGTTTACTTGGATAATGGTGATGAGGTGGTCAGATGGTTTAGTGATCTCTGAATGTAAACTGGTGAATAGTTGTTGGATACTTCTGGAATATTACCAGTGCAAAGAACCCAAATGGAAATAGTGGTGTCTCAGCTTTGTGTCAGTATTACAGAACAACTAGTTTTGTTTGTGAGTCACTCCTCAGGTGTGTTGTATGTTTGTGCATGAGCTTTCTGAGTACCTCTGTACTCATGTCAATTCCACCAGCAAAACACTATGCATATTTGGTACTGGACAAATCAGGCTGTCCTACATTGACTGGCTTGTCATCTTTGGAGGGACTTCTCTCTAGTCTCATGGACAAGATTCTGATGCAGGCCTGGTCTCTGTTATCTGGTCTGGTGTGTGTCATAAAACTGGGAAACTGTTATGATTTTTACCCCTATTCATCACCACTCTTGACCAAGCCCTTCGGGGGCTTAACCCCACTCACTCGCAGCACCTGACCACTCTACTCGCTTGTTACCCACCCTATCTAGGCTTCTCGTTTCTACTTACCATTCGTATCATCCATTCGAAGGCTTTCTCGCAGGACTACCGGCGCCATACATTGTACAACAGTTATGAACGGTGTATGCACTCTGAGTTCGAGCCTTTGGTCTCTCCTCACACTAAAGAACTTAGCCCGACCTGGTCTGGAATGAACGCGAAGTAACCAGTGTCAATTAAAACTGAAGGAAACTGGATGGGAAAGGAACTGGGATGTGTAAAACGGCTGTCGGTATTATGTTGGTATTAATTGAACTCCTAATCACCTTGGTATGGGTGTGTGTCCATGTTTCTGTGGCTATGGTGGTGCAACAGCAGGTCTCGTCTTTATTTCTGGGCTCCTCAGCTTTATCTGTGATGATTCTGTTCATCCTAATTCCTATAAACTGTCAATCTCCGTCAAAACTATACTTTGTTTCCTTTGTCTGGTCCTATCTCTTGTCAAATCAATTCCTATAACTGGTTCTATTTCCTGATGACTATTATAACTGGTCAATACTAATTTCCTGTGAAGCTCACAATAGAGCTGCCCTATATCTGTCAATTTGTCAATACTAAAATCTGTTCAAAACCTATCCTTGCAACGCTCACAATAGAGCTGCCCTATAACTATCCAATACTATTTGTCTGCTCTTGATGCCCAAATGGGTTTGCTAATGTCTTGTGAAAATGAAAACTGTTAAAACTAATCTGATCTTGTGAAATTGAAGCTAATTCTTTCCTATAAAACTAAAAGAGGTGAGTACTGCATGGTTATCACTTACTAACACTGAGAAAATGCCAGTAATGAAGTAAAACAATGATGAGAGTCAAGGTTTTAAGTCGATGGATGATTGTGAAGTGTCTCAGCTTTAACTACTTCAAGCTCAGCTTTGTGGCAAACGAAATCACTATTAAAACTTGTGCTATTGGTATTGTCAAAGCTGGGTGAGTTACTGAGGTAAACGAATCCATGTGTGTATGTGGGAGAATGGAATAGAGGGAATAACTAGTGTAAAGTATGAAATTACTGGGTTTATATAGTAAGATATAAATAAAATGGTGTCCTTGTGGTATATCTAGAAGGCTATGCATTAACATATGTGTTTCTGACCTTCTGACTATACAGCAGGTCTTGTGTGTTGTCTTATTCATGTCTGCACCTTTGATTTTCATAGTTCTGGCATTAGACTATGCCTTATTCATGGTGTCAGAGTTGAGAATACTTATTGGAAATGACTGAGTACTGCCAAAGTATCATGTGCATCGATGTCTTGTGGTTATACAACAATAACCAATTAATTCCAAAGTCATCAAAGAGTGTTCATGCTGCGGAAATTGTCAAATTGCTGTGATGAAGCCCCTATGATCACCAGATCAATGTTGAGAAGCTCTGCTTGCATGGCTGCACCTGTGCGCTTTGATGCGGTGATGAGCCTCAGGGCTCTGTATGCTCCAATTTCGCGGATTTATCCCTCCAGCAGCCTTTCACCAAACCAAACATTCCACACAAGCCCATATATACTTTATTGGGGTTTTCCGACGTTCTCCGACCTTAACGACTTAATGTCGAGGCGACGCAGCTAATTTCGACGTATCTCCTCGGTTTTAAACCAGCTTAAACCATTAGAGGTAATAGGGTGCAATACCGACATCAGCGGCATTAGCGCATCAAGTTGCATAGGCGCAGTCACGAGCACGGACTGGTAATATTGACAGCCCAGCCTTATAGGAGCTCAGCAACAGCAATTTGTCGATTCCGCAGTGAGTACACCCAGTGGGGACTTAGGGCTAGTGATTGGTTATTGCTGTATAACCACAGGACTTAGACACACACACTACCTAAAGGGTACTCATCCCTTTTCGGCATTATCCACAGCATAAAGACGATGAATGCGGAATGGTTCTAATGCCGGAGCAAGAAAATTTAAGACGACGACATGAAAAAGGCGACGTTCACGACCTGCTGTATAGTCAGAAGGTCAGAAACACTTATGTTAACGCATAGCCCTTCAGATATACCACAAGGACGCCATTTATTTATATCTTACTATATAAACCTGGTAATTCCATACCTTACACTAGTTAGTCTCTCTATTCCATTCCCCCACATACACACATTGACTTGTTTACCTCAGTAACTCACCCAGCTTCGACAATACCGATAGTACATGTTTAATAGTGATTTCATTCGCCACAAAGCCGAGCTTGATGTAGTTAAAGCCGAGACGCTTCACCACCATCTATCGACTTAAAACCTTGACTCTCGTCATTGTTTTACTTCATTACTGGCATTTTCTCAGTGTTAGTAAGTGATAACCATGCAGTACTCACCTCTTTTAGTTTTATAGGAAACAATTAGCTTCAATTTCACAAGATCAGATTAGTTTTAACAGTTTCAATTTCACAAGACATTAGCGAACCCATTTGGGCATCAAGAGCAGATGAATAGTATTGGATAGTTATAGGGCAGCTCTATTGCGAGCATTGCAAGGATAGGTTTTGAACAGATTTAGTATTGACAGATTGACAGATATAGGGCAGCTCTATTGTGAGCTTTGCAGGAAATAGTATTGACCAGTTATAGGAATTGATTTGACAAGAGATAGGACCAGACAAAGGAAACAAAGTATAGTTTTGACAGAGATTGACAGTTTATAGGAATTAGGGCAAACAGAATCGTCACAGATAAAGCCGAGGAGACCAGAAATAAAGACGAGACCCACTATTGCACCGCCATAGCCACAGAAACATCAGCACAGACCCCTACCAAGATGATTAGGAGCTCATTTAATACCGACATAATACCGACTGACGTTTTACATATCCCAGTTTCTTTCCCATCCAGTTTCCCAGTTTTACGACACACAACAGACTAGATAACAGAGACCAAAGGCGACTCAGAGCATCAGAATCTGTAGTAACTTCTCACGAGACTAGAGAGGAGTCCCCCCCCCCCCCAAAGATGACAAGCCAGTCAATGTAGGACAGCCTGATCCGTCCAGTACCAAATACATATAGTGTTTTGCCGGTGGAATCGACATGAGTACGGAGGTACTCAGAAAGCTCATGCACAAACAAACAACACACCCGAGGAGTGACTTATGAACAAAACTAGTTGTTCTGTAATACCGACACAAGGCCAAGACACCACTATTTCCATTTTGGTTCTTCGCACAGTGATATTCCAGAAGTATCCGACAACTATTCACCAGTTTACATTTGGAGATCACTAAACCATCTGACCACCTCATCAGCGGCAATGCTGGAGATGTTGGCAATGCACTCTAGGTCCTATTCTGGTAATGGCAGTGCTAAATCCATGGATTTAGGTCAAAATTGGTGTTTTCAGAGTATTGCCAAGGTATTGGTGTCAGGAAAGTGTCGGAAAAGCCCTATAAAGTATATATGGGCTTGTGTGGAATCATTGGTTTGCTGAAAGTCTGCTAAAGGGTGAAATCCATGAAATTGGAGCATACAGAGCCCTGAGGCTCATCAATGGATCATAAGGGACTCATTCACCTTATGAAACAGAAAGGCCTAACAGGTAGACAAGCATGCTGGTTTGAAAAAATGAGTGCATTTGATTTTGACATTAAATATGTACCTGGAGAGTCTAATATCCTCTCAGATGCTCTATCACACATTTATACCAATGATGTGCCAGGAACTGTTCGTGCAAGCTCAGAATACACTAGACATGATGACAATGTTAGTATGGACCATTTAAATAGCCATGGAATCACCATACCGCTATTATCTGGCCTGGAGGCCTTTGCAGTGCATACCACATGCTCCAGAGCTCTTCCTAAATGTTCCAATGTGGATACAGGTCATCCAGAGATGTCTGCAGAATTTGCTAAGCATATGACAGGACATGTATGCGTTCTTGGACCATGATGCACACAGGAGGGCAGGAGTACTGAGGATTCGATGAGTTCGAACCCCAATACACCTGAACAAATTCCTCTTTGAAGATCAAAGCGAATCAACAGTAGTAAAGAGCATGAGAAGCTTACTATCAAGATCCCTGCAAAGCCAAGTGCTCACAATAAAGGGAATGTTGAAATCCCAGATCCAATGCATGTAGGAACCTCATCAGACATACACATGAGTGCTAGGACAGAGGAACAAGCCAGACAAGTTCCAGATAGCTTTGAATTTCGAATGCGAGACTCTAATGAACAAGAAGAGAGCATGACTGAAGCAACATTGCTTAACTCATTGCCCACACTTGATGGAATTGATTTCGAAAAGTCAATACAGCATAAATATGTTGAAGATCCTCTTTTCAAATGGGTTGTTGAAAATCCAGAGCATTTTGCAAACTTTGAATGGAATAAGACCTCAGGCCTATTATACCTCAAGCAGGATAGTAGTCGAGTCCTATGCATACCATGTGTACTAGTAAACGGTCGTTCAGCTCAAGAAATAATTATTTCAGAGGCACATTCAATTCTAGCTCACCTTGGTCCTGGTAAAACCTTGGATTACCTTCGCCAGAGTGTCTGGTGGAAGGACATGGTTCCTGATGTAAAATCCTATTGTGAATCGTGTCGTACTTGCAAAATGAGTAAACCCAATAACCAGAAGCCATATGGATTGCTCCATCCTTTGAAAATCCCAACATATCCATGGGAAGCTATTGGCATTGACTTTGTAGGCCCATTACTGGATTCAAAAAATCGTGATGGTACTTTTGACTCAATAACCATCATCATAGACTTATTCACATCAATGGTACACCTAGTACCTTGTCGTATCACATATTCAGCTCGCCAAGTCGCAGAATTGATGTTTGAAAATGTATACAAGCATCATGGAATGCCTAGATGAATTATCAGTGATAGGGACTCACTGTTCACAAGTACATTCTGGAAATGACTGCATGAACTCACTGGCACTCAATTGAATATGTCCAGTGCATATCACCCTCAGAATGACGGTTCAACTGAAAGGGCTAATCATACAATTACCCAAATGCTTCAACAATGTGTTGATTCAACTCAAAGGGACTGGGTTTCGAAATTACCAGCTATTGAGTTTGCACTCAACTGTGCTCACTCTGAAACAACTGGATATGCACCATTTATGTTGAATACTGGATGTACTCCTAGGTCAATGATATGGAATTCACATGAAGAATGAATATCCTTCAGTGAGAACCTTTGCTCAGACATGTCAGCTGGCTATCATGGCAGCTCATGATGCAATTCTTGAAGCAAGAGTCAAGCAGACTCATATCGCAAATCATAAACGGCGTCTTGAACCTTTTCATGAAGGTGATCTTATGTATGTATCTACCCAGAATCTCAAATTTGTGAAAGGACTAGCTCATAAATTAATCCCAAAGTATATTGGACCATACAAAATTACAAGGGACTTCGAAAATCATTCATTTCGTGTGGAATTACCAGCTAGCTTCATCCAGCGAGGAGTACACCCAGTATTCCACTCCTCATTGCTTCGCATACACGTGCCCAATGATGATCGGAAATTTCCTGGATGTCTGGATACTCAATTATATGAGACTCCTGAAGCAGAACCTCAGTGGAAAATCGAAAGAATCCTATCTCATCATGGCACAAAAGAACAGGCTGTGTTCAAGGTCAAATGGATGACTGGAGATATGACTTGGATGTCATTTCAACAACTGGAAGGTCTGGGAGCTTTGGATGAATATCTCGAGCTACTAGGATGCGTAACGATTGGCAATCTACCTATGGGACATGCACCATTACCTTCTAACCCTGAGGAAAATGGAATCTCAGTCAGATGCATGTCATCGGGACAATACACACCAATAAGGACACAGAAACACGCATGCAGCATGGAATTCATCCCACTTTCAACCCCTACTTCACTGTGCAACTCTCTGTCAATGCCCAATGATTGTTCTCTTTCTCAAAGTCAAAAAGACAATGTTGAAAAGGACAAAATTTGTTTGTTATGCTACATGGATACTGATGGTGATCAGACCATTAGGGACTAAGCTATTCGCATGAAAGGTGCTTAATGTTTTTCTATGCTCTTCCACTCACTATTCTTTTGTATGTCCAACTTTGTTGGCCAGGAGGGCATATGTAACGGGCCGGAACACCGGTATTTATCTCATCATTCCTTTCCTTTGAAACCCGACCCTTTTACAACATTATTCACTCATTCTAGTCCTTATTAATTTGATATTGCATGTAGTATATAATAGTTACAGCCCCTATGTCAAGGGGAGCTTTTCCACAATCTCAGCAGTCTTTACACCTATCACTTTGCCTGAAGCTCCTTCGTGAGAGTCAGTGACTTTCACCACCCTCTCAGAGCAATATGTGCCAACAACTATGTCAGGCCCTGGACCGTGCGGAAGGCTCCAGTAATCAGTAGCAGAGACCTTTTTTTCTGCCCACAACCGCTTCTCGTCTTCCCTGAATCCACCGACGGACTTACCAATATATGTGTCGCATCCTACATCGACCCTCCCTGGCGATTAATGCATTTCGAGGCCATTGGTCGAAAACTACAGGATTTTACTGGAATCCTGTACGATGATGGGACCGTTCATACACGTGTATATCTTGGGTGATTCAAGGATTGTGTGTCACGTTTCTAAACTCCTCTTCTTTGCTCTCTCATCACGCTGCAAAGGTGTCGGCGGCTTTGTTCTCCCAAGCCATGAAGCATCTCTCGAATCCTTCCATTGACAATGAGTAGTACGTCTCATCAACCATGCGAGGCCCTTGACACTGCATAAGTCTCCAGTAAATCAGTAGCAGAAACCCCTTTTACTCTCGTCAATCACACCGTCACTGCACCAGTGACCTTCACTCGTTCGTATCGTCCTCGGCTCCTTTGCTCCTTATGACAACAAACATCATTCCGACGTCGTCACAGCCCCGATGACGGTCAAGGTCAAGGTCGAATGGTATGGGCAATCGACATCAGATGTGAAAAAACGGGCAAGAATGGCATTGTTGAAGGACGAGTGGCTCGGAACGGCAGCCAAGCCAACGAAAATGGCAAGTAATGCTGTTTACTCAGCTTGCTAAGTCGGCGTGGCGAGCAGGCCTGTCGTGGGTGTGTTGTAAACCTCCCTTGACAACGAAGTCTTCGGCGAAATAGGGCTCAAGCCGCGATGTCCGAACCTTAGGACGTCCCTATTCTACCACTGGTATTGGATGAATGATTTATGTTCTCGGACACAGCTCAGGGCATTGCAACAAGTAAATGTGTCGCGTACGGTTTGTGATCCCAACTAAGTGCTCACAGACCACCGTCTTTGGTGTGCTGAACCATTAATCCAGGATCGCATACTCTGTGTCCGACGTGATACGCGTTTAGGTTGTCGATCATCTCCGTGTCCACCGTCGTGTGCTGCTCTATGAGCATGCTACAAACCAGACGAGAGCAGCGTTTCTCCGATAATGCATCTCACTAATATCAGCGCAGCAACACTGGGCTGTGCGGATCCATCTCGGTGATGAACCCCGTCATACACGCTACTTATAGTGCGAAGTCAAACATGTACCATTCGAAGACAACGATTCGCCAGTGTCAAAAAAGTGGGTGGAGGGCACGGAATTTGATCATACACAATGCGAACACGTGTTGTGGCAGTCCAATGCTCACCTCAATCAACGCCATATCAGATATGTTTGCGTAACGGGCCTCGTGGGGGCGGCGTGTCGAGCACTGGACACTCCCCAACGAGAACTGGCGTTCAGGCGATCGTGGGATCCCCCCAAGACAAAAAGCTAAGGCGATGACGACGAACTTGTTTCCTAACACGGAGTCGCCGGGACTTTTAAACCTTTCCCGCAAGGAAGCATCGTGCAGAACTCCTACAAGTACCCCCACACCTCCCATCCCTACCCAACCATCCAACCAACCAAACTCTCTCCATACGTTGAACGCTTAACGTTGACTATCCATGGGTCTCGACCTTCCCGCCCTCCGAATTGCCCTGTACTTCACCCTCGTAAGTCCGTTGTCGCGAGGAAGGGACCACGAGGATACTCACCAAGTTCACAGAGCATATTCTCCATTGTCCTCTTTGGACTGACTGCTGCGCGCATCCACTACACCACCCACCTCTCCGCCACTGACCCCCTCAATGCCGGTGTCAGTTTCTATGGTACGCACCCCCCCCTTCCCCGAAATCACCGAGCCAAAAACTGAGATGATCCTTCACAGACCCGATCGTCGTCGAGCTGCTGGTCAGCACACTCCTCACGCTCGTGTGGTCCATCTACATGTGTGTCTCCCCTTTTCGCCCTCTCGGACTCGCTGACAGCTTCACAGCATGCGTGCGATTCACAAACGTATCGATACGGGCGTGATCTCCACGTTCCGCGGCGAGCTCATTGGGCTTGCCGTGCTGTGGCTCTTCTGGATCGTTGGCGCCGCCGAATCTAGCGTGCGTGCCCTCTTACTTGCACGTACATGCACTCACCCTGTCCTCTAGACCCTCTGGGGTGACCTGAGCTGGTGCCAGCAATACCAGCCCTGCCGGTTGCTCACCGCCCTCCTCGCGTTCGCCTGGCTCGGGTGGATCATCATCACGCTCATCATGCTCATCAGCATCTTCTTCTCCTTCGCGAACAGCGCGCTGAAGGAGCCCCTCCACGGTCGCTGGGACCCTCGCGCTAGCGTGTACGCCGGTACCGCCAATATGTCCGTCCGTAACTCCACGGTGGTGTAGTCTTTGTACTTGGGTTTGAGGACGGATACTTGAATGAATGGATAGTTGTGGTTAGACTGCGTTCTGTTGCATTGACTGACCTTGTGTGCCGAATGTTGTAGTACTAAGCGATGGAGAGTTATTTATTGTGCAAACTTGATCATGAACTGAAGGCTACCAAATGTGCGGCAAATGAGAACGTCAGGATGAGGGAAGCAGGCATGTACAACTTGAACCCTGTCGCATCGAGTCTAGTCCGTTCCAAGCTATAAGTATCGGGACTTCGTCTTGAGGTTTGGTAATACCATTGCCGTGGCCGCTCAGAATGGAAAGTGGAGGGAGCGGATACCGGATCTTCGCCCCGAAGTCCCGCTCTTGTGACACGTGAGCTCACGCGTCGCCAACCTTCTCGCGCCCTCTCTTTCCCTTCACCATCATCACTGTGACCCACATGTGTATCATCTGCGCCGGGAGGCAACTTGGCTCGTATTCCCGGACAACAGCAAGATACCTCCAACATCCCCGCTGTCGACATGCCTAAATGGTTGACGGTTGTTCAATTTTGTAAGTGCGTACATCGTCTGATATACAGTTTGTTTCCTGATGTGCAGCAAACACCAGACTGTGCGCATTAGACTCCGCTGACAGGATCTTTGATATTGCTTCTCGAATAACAGCAAGATATATTCAACATCGCCACTATCGACGATTCCAACCTGCGAGCCGTCCAAGTTTGTCAGCACATATATCGTCTAATATTCAGCCTGTTCTCTGTCGTGCTGCAAAAAATAGACTTTCCAAACAGAATGAAGTTACAGCGGAGTAAAACTATAGCTAGCACTGGATGGGTTGAGGTACGTTTATTTTTGATGCGACTTTGGCGTTTATTAAATGCCGCATAGGTTCGGAAGACTGATCTGTCACGGGATTGAGGTATTTTCTCTCCTTGATGTCGAATGTCGAAGAACGGCCTCAAAGTTTCCACAAATAGATGCGCATATGCATATTCTGGACTCGTAGGATTTTTGGACGGGTATGTTTTGCTGTGTCCACACTACCTGTCGAAGTCTGACATTGATGATAGCTCGATGATGCCTCCTTGTATTAACAGCGAGTAAGGGACAATAATTCTTCTACACATGCCCTCTGCCCCAACCTCATTTGTGGTCTCAAATCTCGAACGAAGAGCAAGATTACACCCGTTTATACCATCCATCCCCCATTAGGTGTATCTGCGCTAACATCGCCGCACCACCGCGAGATGTATACATCACCCGCCATCATAACCCACTGTACTAGTACCAGCCAGGTTTACAGACGGGCCCGCCCATGCGCATGAAAGGCATGCCGTCAAACTTGGACTTACATCGATCTCGGACGCGCTGCCCTCGGTCTGAATACCTGTGCCAGTGTCCACCCTCGTATACCAGTATACCACGAGACAGGCGAGCAAACAGCGCAGGGGCAGGTCACCGGACTTATATATACAGACTCAGTTATTTCAGACTCGCTGGCAGGTCGTCGAATATAACTGGATCAAATATACGCACCTCACACGGCAGGGCTATCACGATAAAACACCTAGGCTGAGATTATCGAGGGCAGACAGTACGATATCGTATGCCGTCAGGGTCTAGTCTAGAGGAATGTCTAATGAATACCATTGCAATAACATCTTGTATATTGTCAAAACCATATGGCTTAAATATAACTACACCCTCTAAATCATATAACACGGAGCTTATCAGTATTATATTTCCTTTTCAATGAAATACCTTATATAAATCCATTTTACCCCCAAACAATGCGTAGGTTACCAACACTAGGAGTGGACTTGACGAAATGCACACCTGGAGGCGTGGTGCCTCTGGCAATCGCCGACCGTCGAAAGATTTCAATTACAACTTATTAATATCAACTCCCACGTGGGATCCAAATTTCCCCGCGCTTCCCACCCATTACACGATGTTTCGCACCACCGCGCTCCTTGTTGCGCTCCCTCTGCTGGCCCTAATGTTTAACTTTCTTTCGAACCGCAAGAAATGGGATCCCAAAGGCAAGGTAGACATACCAATTTTGACTACGAATTCCGGACGGGCGTCTTAATCATGAAGTAGCATTGTTATGTGACAGGCGGTTCGCAGGGCCTGGGGCTCGCGCTAGCACTGCGGCTCGTCCAGCTCGGCGCAGACGTGACCATCGTTGCGCGGGACGAGACGAAACTTCGTGCGGCGCTCGCTGAGATGGAGGTGCGTCTCCCTCTCTCCGTCCTTCCCTCCCTTCTGACGCGACACAGAAAGCACGCCAAACCCCCAACCAGAAACTCGCATGGCACTCATACGACCTTACGTCGGGCGCATCGGCAGAAGCTGCGTTGGACGCTGCGTCGGGTGGGGGGTGCCCAGATGCGTTGTTCCTGTGTGCGGGGACGTCCGTGCCTGGGTTCTTCGTCGAGGAGGACGAGGCGTCGTTGCGCCGGGGGATGGAGAGTGTGTATTGGGTGCAGGCGTGGTCTGCGCTGGTGCGTTCTGAGTGCTCATTCTGGTGAGGCTTATATTGACGCTGGATAGGCGGGGGCGAAGCGGATGGTGCGCGAGAATAAGCCGGGGAAGATCGTCCTCGTGTCATCGCTCCTTGGGTTGATGTCGATGGTGGGCTACTCTTCGTACGCTCCGGCCAAACACGCTTTGCGAGGTGTGTCCCTCCTGCTGTTGATGTTAATACTTATTCGCTCTCTCGACTAGGCCTAGCAGAGACGCTCCGGTCAGAGATGGTCCTGTATGGTATCTCCGTGCACATCTTCTTCCCTGGGACGATCTACAGCCCTGGCTATGACGTCGAGAACAAGCATAAGCCTAAGATCACGCTCAAGATCGAGGAGACGGATGGCGGGCAGACGCCTGCCCAGTCGGCGGAGAGTTTACTTAGAGGCGTCCAGAGCGGCCACTTCCACATCTCCGCGGACCTTATTGGGAACATCTTCCGCGCTTCGACGCGCGGCGCGTCACCCCGGAGTTATCTCTTCCTCGATGAGATTTACAGCTTCATTGGATGGGTACGTCCCTCTTTCCATGCTTGTACTATGTTGACTTTGACGTTCGCGATTGTAGGTGGGCTTCCCAATTTGGCGCCGGTCTGTGGACTCGACGATCAGAGGACACCGGGAGGAGCACCGTGGGTATCTCGTTGAGAGGGGTTTGCGCTCCGAGTAGGATATGATGCGAGTTGGTGGCGTGCTGTTGTTGCTTATACCCATTGGATTGTTATTTGGCCTTTCGCCTCAAAAACAACGCAGCACCGAGATGAATAGGGATTATTTTTCTTTAGCGGAACTTAACTATTGTAGGCTCGAAACTTGTTCAAAATTTACTACTAGTTCTGTGAGTGTCCATAAAGCTGGACCAGACTCGCCAGGCTATACTTCCTATAGACTCGCAACCAGTCCTTCACGGACGATGTCACGGGATTAAGAGATATTATCCTGAGAAGGACTGGTTCTATTGACAACGGATTAGGCGCAGGACCCGCAAAAGATGAGTCCGCACTCAGTTTTTCATCAACATATATCGTTCAAAAAAATGTCCAAATTGATATAATGAAAAGCCAATATTTTCGATTTTAAGAAATCAATTTGTTTTTGGAGGACATTTCCAAAGATACTAAATCCTTTATACCCACTGTGAGTAACTTTTGCATCGACTAAGTCACATACATACACTCTTCTTTTGCTCTCGCTATCACATCGCTACTATATCCAGGCTTTCACAGGCTCCGTGTTATCTCTGCTGGACTTGTGTCGACCCTCTGAAAAGCCATCCTGGGAGCCTACATGTCCTATGGGCTTAGTCATGTCTGACATGTGAGCTCTACGCGTCCAACCTTGCGCCCTATTTCTTTCCTTCACCATAATTACTGTCACTCACGCGCGTATCAGTGCACGTATATGCTCTAGGGAAGCAACTTTATTCTTGCTCTTGAATAACATCAATATATCTCCCACATCGCTGTTGACGACAGTCAACAGCTGTTCAAGTTCGTAAAGCGTATACATCGACTGATATGCAAACTGTTTTCTGCCATACAGCAAACACTATACTGTGCGAATTCGGCTACATCAGGAGGATGCTCGATTTGGATACAGCAGAGTGAAACCATGACTACAACTGTCTGCGTCGAGGTTCGTTTATTTTGATGGGACATCAGCATTTATTCAATATCGCATAGGTTCAGAAGACTGGTTTGATGCGGGATCGAGGTGTTTTCACTCCTTGATGTCAAATTTGGATGAAAAGCCTCAAAGTCTCCACAAATAGACCATATATGCATATTCTAGACTCGCAAGAATTTTGGACAGGTATGTTTTGATGTCTCCACATATACCTATCGAAGTCTGACATTAAAGATAGCTCAATGCTACCCCCTTATAAAAGCAGCGAATACGGGACAAGAATTCTCCTATTGCGATGTCTCCATGATCAAAAACCAAAAAGTCTCTTGAAGACGAGACCCGTTCATACCTTGCCTATCATTCTCCTCCCCCCTTCGATCTTTCTCTCGTTTTCCCCTAATTTTCCTGATAAAACCTTAACCTCGCCCTCGACTTTGCCCATGGACTTCGTCTTCTTCCCGACCTTCCGTTACTATACTTGTCGTTAGAAATCGGAGGCGTAGCAACGAATTTCTCCATGAATTTTGACCCGTTGGAACTCGTACTATGCCTAGTTTCAGTGTTTGGTTCATTGTAGCGGACGCTCAAGGTGCTGAATTCTTGTGCAAACCCTGACGGTCGCGGCTGACGAGGACGCACCGCAACGTCTGTCCGCACTCCTACACACGCCCTTTATCCTAACCAACCTCGTCTGTGGTTTCTCGAATCTCAAATGAAGAGAAAGATACACAGGCGTCTATACCTCATCCACCTTACACCCCGAGTTCAGAGACACGTGCATCTGCCCTAACATTGCCGCACCGCCGTGACACTCATACATCAGCTGCCATCATACTCCTCAGTACTAGTCGTCGAGATTGGAAGGTTTCCCCTTTCGGTATAGGCAATACATGTACGTGTACACGCTTTGCACATCGGCTTGGTCCAAGGACGCACCAGCTATCCTCTGGACCTTGGGGGTGTCCTACCATATATGTACCAGCCAGGTTTTCAGACAGACCTGCCCATGCCCATGAAGGGCATACCTTCAAACTTAGACTTACATCGATCTCGGACGCGCTGTCCTTTGTCTGAATATCTGGACACGTAAAATGTCCCAGCGTCCACCCTCGCATACCAGTATACCCCGAGACGGATGGACAAACAGTGCAGGGGCAGGTCACCAGACTTCCAACGTGCATGTCACTGTCGCTCACCCTGACGTCGAGTCTCTTTGTCACAGATGTCTCGTCTACTGTTGCACCAACTTGAACTAGCACCTCGTCGTCGTCGACTCTCCCGACGACCTCACCTATAACAACGACTTCATTGTCCTTATCCACGTCAGACTGATATATACAGACTCGATCACTCCCGACTCACTGGCAAGCTGTCGAATATAACTGGATCAAATATATGGACCTCGAACGACTGTGCTGTCATGATAAAACATAGGCTGAGATAATCGCAGGCACAATACAGTAGGGTGTATGATACTGTATGTCAGCCAGGTCTGATCTGGAGGAATGTGACTAACGAATACCATTGCAATAATGCCCTTGTACGCCGTTCAAGAGGCTGAAGGACATCAAGGCATAGTAGAAGCACAGAAGAAAAGGTCTCGCAGTAAACAATATTATGCATTGATAAACTCAAGTCCACACAACTTCCTATCGTCCATCCGCTTTATTCCACCGGCAGGAAGCCAGTCTCCTTTAAGTATATGTGATGCTCGGCTTGGTGCCCCCTGACGGTTGAATCTATCATTCTACGCCAGATGGGGAGTCCCACCTGAAGTGTTTGCGTCAGAATCAGAATTTGGGTGGTGTGGCTCGAAGACGCTTACCCAGCCGAAGAACGTGTAAATCTCATCAAGAACGACACCATTCCGGGGTGATGCGCCCCTCGTCGAAGAACGGAAGACGTTTCCCAGTAGGTCATTTGTGATATGGAAGTCACCTCTGGAGACACCTTTCGAGGGTGTCAGCAAAACATTGGTCATGGATCGCGATTCGTACCTTGGAGAAGTCCCTCCGCAGCGTGTTCAGCCGTCTGACCCGTGTCTGTCTCTTCCAATTTCAGGACAATTTGGGGCTTGGTTTTGTTCTCGGCTTCGAGCCCTGGGGTGAGCATGTTTCCGGGAAAAAAGATGTGAACCGTGATTCCGTAGAGGAGGAACTCTGATCGCAACGTCTCCGCCAATCCTAACATCAAGTCTTCAGACATCAAATAGACGAAAAAGTGGAGGGACCCACACCTCGCAGAGCGAACTTTCCAGAGGCATATGAAGAGTGCCCGATCATGGACATGTACCCCAAGAATGACGAGACGAATATGATTTTCCCCTGAACATTCTCCTTGACCATACGTTTTGCGCCTTCCTGACAGGGACGGAAAAGACAAGACGTTATTCACAGCATCGACGTTATATTGATTAGGAGGGTGAATTTACGAGAGCGGAGAGGGCTTGCACCCAGTAAGCATCATCCATCCCTTTCCTCATCGACGTCTCATCCTGGTCGAGGAAGAATTTCGGAGATGGCCCGCCAGCACAGAGAAAGAGCATGTCTGGGCACTTCCCACCGTGCGGCTGAGACGCGGCATCCAACGCAGCAGCAGCACCTGCCATCTCTGTGACGGAAAAAGAGTAGGACGTGAGGACTTGCTCTGGTGTTTGCCGCATCTCCTAATTTCATCTCAGGACACAGGACTGGAACGATGACTGCACTACCTCGATTTTCTGGAGCGCTTCGTGCAGCCGCTCCTTATTACGTGCAACTATGGAGATGTGGGCGCCGAGTTTGGCGAGAAGGATCGCGAGGGCGAGACCCAGACCTGAGGACCCCCCGGTTATGTAGCAGTGCTGGTGGATACGTTCCGTTGGACACGCATTTCGACTTTGACAGGACGCACCTTCCCTTTAGGATCCCACCTCGTTCGGCCAGAGAGCTTTCCAAGCCAGGATGTTAGGAGGGCAGACATGTACGTGGCAGAGAGCTTAGGCGTCATGTAGATAGGCCTGAGATAGGTCTATAGAAGAACGTCGCTGGCGTGGGTAAGCTCGCTATTATAACGGGCCATCCATAAAGGCGTTGATCAAGGGAGCACTCAAGGATTAAACTTGAACAAACTCGGCATTTGCCGGGAATTCAACTTGAGAGGCGTACAGTTCGGATCCACCACTATCGTGTGCAGAAAATGGTCCCGCCCCCCTGTTTTTCTTAGATGCTGGGATTTATGATTCCGAAGGCTTGAATGTCTTCGGTTTGTGGCTGTACAGAGCAATCATAGTCCTAAACGAGTCGAATCGAGGCCGTAGATATTCGAGGCCACGGGCACCATGATGGAATCTGGCATCTGATTTCAACGTGTCCATCAAACGTCACTCTGAAAGTCATGGTATATGATGTTTTTCGTGGTTTTATAATGTGATGTCTACGTATACCGCTAGAAACTTGCAGAACATCTGGAAATCAAGGGTCACACCTGGCTTGTGTAGGCTGTAACATAATGCTGAGACGGTCTGCAGGGCCGTTTATATCATGTTGACAGGTTACGGTACGGAGATGTCTCCTTGATAAGTATGCGAGTTCGCCGATGAAACGGCTCCCCCCACTTACGGTATGCCGTTTGTATGCGTCTGTGATCAATTGAGCTGCATTAAGGCTCCTGATGCTGATGGAACGAGCATCCAGTCGCCTCGCCCCTCGTGCATATCCAAGCCAGTGGTACCTTCCTGTCGAATTGAAAGGCTTACCCTATTTCTACCCAGTGTAAGATCCGAACATGATGCAGAATGTCATGTATCAGCGAGGGGTTTTCAATGCAAATTGGGAAGCAGATCACAGCAGAGTGCTATGTATTGAACCCTTTAATGACTGTGGATAGTGCTGTGGAATGCGGATCAATCACTCAGAAAGACTACCGGGTAGCCTCTACCGGAATTCCCGGGGTTGTATATAGATGAAGACATCCACAAGGAGAGGATGTGCGACTCTCATCGATAACGGCCATGGGCTTTTTTTCCACGCCTGAAGCATATTTTATTGGCCTTGGGTGCGAGGTCTCCTTGCATGGTATGCCTTGGTGCTGTCATATTCCCCATGCCACTCATGATAAACTTGCAGGACTTTACACTGGGCTGTTCCTGACGTCAATGTATCTTCTGCTGTGAGAGGTCCCCTGCGGGTGAGTTCTACAAAAAGCAATATTAATTGTAATTTCGTTCCAGATTCAAAAAGAAGAAAAGCCGGGTCATCGCCGTCATGACACTCATGAACTTCCTCATGTATGCTGTGGGTACTGCCCACATGATCATAAACTTCAGACAGAATTTTGCAGCCTTCCTCTGGCATAACGGCGCTGAGGACGAGAGCGTCTTCCATAATACGTCGTCTCCGTTGCAGTGGTCGCAGCTTTTGCTCGAAGTAGTGAATGTGCGTTTCCCAAAGTTGTCTTCCGAGTATCTGGCGCTTATCGTCGCTGACGTAGATTGCCTTGGGTGATAGTATTGTGATATGGAGAGCATGGATTTTATGGAATCGCAGGTGGTGGATCATAGTCTCGTCTGTACTTCTCCTTCTGGGAACCATCGGCGAGTCGTTGGGATTGTTGAGTTTTCATCAATTATGTTGAACTTCCAAACCGACAGGTTCAGGGAGCGGACTTGTACGCGCCGTCGCCACAGCGCCCGTAGGCGTTGTGTTCACTGATCCCAGCCTCGAGGTCTGGGCTATCGCGTTCATACTTTCCACACTCTCAACGAATTCGTGGGCTACTTCGCTTGTTGCCTACCGCACATGGCGAGTTTCCACCTTGAATGAAATATAGGATTTTAACAACCAAGGTTTTTTGTTCGGAAGGCTGCACTTCAAAGAGGTCCGCCATCTCACCGGCGTCTCCATCCTGGGCAGCTTCAGCAAGCAAAGTGCAATTCTCCCTATTCTGATCGAGTCTGGTACATTTTATTGCTGCACATGGGTACGTCTCGCGCATTTCTTTGTCTTCCTATACGAGATTGTAGAATCGCAACAGCTCGTCGTCATTGCTGTATTTCTTTCTTCGAGCAATGCGATCTATATTATGATAGACATCATTTCCCAGCTGACGGTCAGTATTTGCGACTCCGACGTTCCTGCAAATGCTGATGAGAGAATGATAGGCTATTTATCCAACTCTTATAATTACCCTCGTTTGCGTTAGGTCAACCCTTGACATCGCAATCAAAACTTTTCAAGACACTCAGACACAGACACGGACGCAGACACAGACACAGACACAACTTCGGATGTGGACCCGAAGTCCTGCTGCTCTAACATCGGGATCTGTAGAAGACTTTGCAGTTACGACTTCGTCGGAGCCTTCCATTCCGATGCGGCCAGTCAAAATAGGTCTCCGAGGCCCGGAAGGTCCTAGACGCATGAAAGATGCGAGTAGCGAATCTGTGGTGACTGCTTTCACGACACAATGATGCTACGTTTTGTGTATTCTGTGGCCATGAAGACTGAAAAATGACACGGGCTAGTACTTGTAAGTTAGTCGACGATACTTGTATAGACGTAGATTGCATTCCGATTCAAGTCAGCCAGGTGAAAATGCAAGCGCAAGTCTCCAGCAGATTAGAACACCAGAAAACACAATGTCCCGATCTCAACGGACGAAGACTGATCGAACGATGGACTGGGTGCGTCAAGGACCGCAGCCTTTGATGGTTATTGGATGCGAGAGAGGGAGAAAGACGTCATTTGCACCTCATTTGTCGTGCCACAACTCCAGGACGCGCACAATAGGCCAATGGCATACGCACAGATGTTATCAGTGGGTTCACTATTGCCCCCGAGAAACATCGACGTTCAGTGTGCCTCGATGTAGATGGAAACAGAATGGAAACATATCAAGCGCTCCAGCTAAAACCTTCAAGTGTAAAGATCGCGATCACCAGGGACATCTGCCCACACTTCTAGACCTGGGATAGTATAACCGCTAATGAAGGCGGTGTCCACTACAAACCTTGTACGGCGGTCGAAAGAGCCCCCAGGCCAAGCAGCTTTGTTTCGGGTTTACCAACCTTGACGATCGTGAGACGAGCATCGCCGGGTGGATACTTGAAATTGTCTTTCACGTCAACGAAGATATCTGTCTGGTCTTGCTGTCTGGACAACGCATGCACCGGTTGTAGATATTCAACTCATAAGGTTCAGGTCGTGTCTAGCCACTTCGATAAGATCAGCCTGTACCTGGTCAAATATTTTTGTTGTTTGAGAAAGTGAAAGTCACAGACGAATCGGGCAACAGGTATCGAGTTCCTTGAACTTGCAATGCCTTTCTTCAAATATGTTATGGTTACACGAAAAAACAAAATTACCTAGCCTCCGGCTTTCTCCAACTTGTAATGACGACTAAACTCATTCAAAAAACTCTGTTGTAGTGTTTAGGCACAACCCCCGTGGATAATGATTATGCCACTCGATCTCATTCAACCAGTCCACCTACAAGATGGGTCAATTCAGAGAATTCAGACATTTTAGTGGGACCTACACTGCAGGTCCAGGGATGGGATAGGAAAGCTAACAGCATGTCAGTTAAATATTCCAAACCAGTATGCACTGTACCCACTGATGTGTCTATTTACAGTATCCGTCGGTTACGAGCGTTCGAACTTAAGGACGGAAGAAATACGCACCGGTATATATATCAAAGACGATTCCTATTCCATCGATGAGTTGAGGATATGAAGACAAAATAGTATCATACCTGGAGTGGAAGGAGTGTAGGCACCGGGGAAGGAGACAAACGAGGTCGGAAAAGCGCTACCCGATCCTGTCACCTGAACTTGGATACAGCTCGGGTAAAATTGAGCACCTATTTCAAAGTGATTGGTGAACGTCAAAAAGGGCAATATGGAACATGTCACCTGGATAGCTAAAGGCTTTAATTTTGATGCAAGGTCAGTACACTTTGCGAGTTCTGGATAAATAGAAATACCTCCATGCAAGGCGATTCTAGACACCGGTCAGGAGAGTATCATAGAAGGATTTAAGCAGTCCTTACATTTCATGACGGATGATATACTGTCCGGCCTTGAGGGAAGAAGGGATAGTAAACGTGTAAATGCTATCGGAAGCAGTGAGTAAGTCGGTGGCCGCCCAAAGACCCGTCGAAGTCTTCCCACTTTCCGCAACCTTGAACCATACAGCGCTGTAGACGAAGCATCTCAGAATAATTGCCTCAAAACAAATCTATCATTGCCCTCACCTGGTGCCAGGACTCCAAGCGGTGATGTTGATGTTGTCGGGTGCGCGAGCCATGTAAGTAATTATCGGACCCTTATGACTGTCCGGCCACGTCGTCCAGTTCAAAGCCACCTTGGAACCGGCCGCAACGGTCCCATAAATTGGTGCAGGCGCAGTGTAGTAACCTCCATCCGTGTAACCATTGCATTGAAGGCTGTGTTGGAAAACTTGAGCTAGTATTCTTGGTAGTTACTAAGTGTCTTGTACTCGATCAGCGTGAGGTCCTCGACAGGTCCTGCCAACGATCAAAACTATCCTTTTAGAAGGACGGACTAGACTGGACCAGTGTAAAGTGCGTACCGTTACCCGGAATCTGGCGTACAATACGCTGAGGCACCGGGTTGTAATAGCTAGTGAAGACGGGTCGGATTAACACGATAGTACTGGAATGAAGCGGTAGAACCTACGGGTCTGAATAAGGAAGATCGCCCGTATATTTGGTTGACCCCAGAGTGATCTCTTGTACGTAGCCATGGCCCCAAGCGAGCCGCGCAACGCTCAAGAGAACGGAAAGTAGAGGAAGAATATTCTTCAGCATGGTGCAATTGCTTTGTGCTCAACTCGGGACCCAAACTCCTTATTATACTGGTTCTTTGAGAGGAACATGAGCCTTTGGCCTTTCAAACGGTGCGCGCCGGACCGGTTGTGGATAGCTACAACGCGAAGATGAACCGATTTGAATGAATAAAGTGCCGGTTCCATGCGAGAAACGAAGGGCCAATGTGGTAAAGCCTGTAACCTTCCTGATACCGCATTTGTCGCATGACACAACACCAGGGCGTTCGGAAAATAAACCACAGGCCAAGTTCATGGAAGATGGACATGTGAGCTAGTCAACGGATGACCATCTCCGCCACACCGCGAGATGACGAGGAATTAACCTCGGATTCAGTGCAGCTTCCATGCGAATATGAGTGTCTCAAGTTTTTGTTTGAATAGGAAAAGGTTTATCATTGGGAAGGTGAGGAAAAAATATCGGTAATATATCAAGCAGTCCAGCTACGAAGTGTATGTCAATTGAGAACGACGGCGATTTACAGAGAATTACTCACACGTCTGGTCCAGGAATGGGATACTCCTGCACAGAATGTAAGTGCTACAGCGAACAGAATAGAGGTTACTCACGCCGGTCGAGGTATATGCATCGTAAACGATTCCTGAAGAGGACAACTTAAGCGTGAACACGAGAAGATGGAGGGGTTGGACACACCAGGAGTGTCGGCATCGTAAGCACCTTGAACTCATGTAAGTAATTGCTTCAAGCATTTCAAGATCTTGTACATACCCGGGAAAGAGACAAAATCCGTGGGCAAGGCAGTTCCGTCGCCTGTGACTTCGACCTGAATACAGCTAGGATAAACTTGGGCTCCTTCAGACTTAGTTAGATCGGGAGCACATGCGCATGTATGGCCGGATGGTTTTTACCTGGGTATTCGTATGCTATCCGGGAGACCACTGTCAGTTCGAAAATTTAAAACTTCGGGACAAGATCACCTGCATGGAGCGCAATTCTTTGGATAATCAATTAGAATGAAATGCCAAGAGAGTCACGGTGAACGCTCACATTTCATGTCGAATAATGTATTGTCCAGCTTTCAGTTTAGCAGGGATAGTAAACGTCCAGACACTGTCTTGGGCAGACAACACATCGGTGGCTGCCCATAAACCATCGTCGGTCTTCCCAAGCTCGTCAACCTTGAACCATACGGCACTGCGATTTCGTTCAGTCGAATCATTCAAATCTTCGAAGAGTCCGTACTCAGTGCCGGGTACCCAAGCAGTTATGTCAGTATCATCTGGCACCCTTGCCATGTATGTGATTATTGGGCCCTGGAGAAGAATGGGTTTTCGCGTCAGAATCGGCTACAGAAAGGTATGTGATAATCACCATGTGAGAGTCCGGCCAGGTTGTCCACGTCAATGCCATCTCTGACCCAGCGGCCACGGTCGCATATATTGGGGCTGGAGAGGAACCTTCTACACCTCCATCGGTGTAGCCATTACATTGAACGCTACAGTCGTCGTTAATCAAAGTTTTGGCGGTGGTATTAATATAAGACGGACTCGATTAGAGACAAGTCGGTTATAGGACCTGACATTCGTTCAGTCGAGCTGCTGAATGAAAATATAGATAGCACGTACCGTTGCCTGGGATCGGGCGGACAATTCTGTCCGGTACAGGATTATAATATGGATCGGAATACGGGAGGTAGCCGCTGTATTCTGTACCATCCGCGACAATTGTCTCGACATAACCATGTCCACGGACAGAAGTAAGAAAGGCTAGCAAGGGCACTACAAGAGTTGCTTTGAACATGATTCGTTTCGGCAGAGGAGTTACACTGACTGACCTTGTGGATTCGTCTTTTATGCCTTCCGTGGCAACACGAGCCAAGAGAAAATGTTATCATCTTAAGATGAGTTTGTAGCTCGTATCGAACGACATGGAAGCCGTTTGAGGGGCAACGTTCTCGACAAATTTGTCGTTGCCTTGTTTGCTTGCGAAGTTCAACCGTCTTGGGAGGCCACGAAGACCTATGAGCCGAAAGATGCAAGATCGTACCTGGTAGTTGAATGACGTTTAATTGCCAAGCCTTTCTCAGGCGCAAAGAAACTTAGGAGATAGGCGAATGATCATGTTTGATCGTAGTCAAAAGATGAGGCTTTTATGCGACATTGTGCCGGCGAACAAAACTCGGAGCCAAGTCTGACTTGTCTTCGGATATTCTTCTGAATAAGAACGGAAACCAGGTAGCCCCAGAGAGCGTGATTACAATCAAATGATATACGTACCGGTCGTAAGTTGTAGCGTGCCAAGCTCAGGCCTACATTACACACAAGGTAGACTATCCACTACTGCCACAGTGATGATACGAGCCATGTTACGTCCTGCCTTCGATTCCAGGTGGAAAGATGAATTAGCATAGAATTAGGTGGTCAGATTGTTGGAATATGGCAATCCGGCATCATGTCGAGCATGCTAATTAAGGGAGGAACTGCAGGAAACATATAGAAAGTTCTAGTAATTTAGTACTTTAGTATAAAAGTAGGTACTGTAGTCTGCATTCTGCATGCGTTTGCAGAGCTCAGCCAAGCGCAATGATACTGGCTTGACACTCCGCGCGTGACATCTTTATGTCGTTGGAGCGAACTCTCGTTTCGGGGTTTTTCCACACAGATCCTGAGCGCTGTTAGTACTTGATGAGTCAGAGCCAACTAGATAGCACCATACTTCACCCCAGTGCGTGTGATCCAAGAAATTCTTTGCGCCAGTTTTGTTTGAACTGAGGGACCAGAATATCATCAGCGGTCCGGGGTGCCGATGGCCTTGTTTGTTATTGCCATTTGAACCAGACAACGGCACCCATTCATACCGTCAACGACTTTGTTCGATCCTCACCGTTCCCTTATGTACGCGACGCTAGTGTGTTTCTACCTATCTCTTTTGTATATGTGCTCATCTGTATTCAGGCTCGGAAGTCGCTCTTGAAGGCGGCGCCCTTGGTAGCGGGGACAGCGGTTGTACTCGTCGAAAAGAAAAGGGATAAGGTGCGTTCTCATTTTATCTGTATAAGCTTCGTGTAACAGGCTCTATCCAGCTGCCAATATATCCTATTGCATCTCTCGATATTGTACTGCTGGACACTCCCTCAACGCTGGAGAAACAAATCGGAACATTCCGGAAGACACTTGTCGAGACCTATTCTGATGCATATTCGCAAGTTCAGGGCGTAGTTTCCAAGTGGATTGGTATTGAGCATGCTATTGAAAGTCAGTGCCATCATCGTTCTACTTTTTCCGATAGTTGAGCGGGTTACATAGGTCGGGTGAAGGCTCTCATCTCCCCAACGGAATCCATAACACCGGGAATCCTCTATGTAGGAATTGCGACCCTCAGCGGCTCCATAATAGCGCGAAATCGCCTTCTGATTAATCGCCTAATATTACCGCCTACATTATTCGTCCTATCCATGAACCACTTCCTCCCGCAAACCTCTACTAATGTCTCTGAATATCTTGGCTCTTTGGAAGACACCTACTTCCCTACTCTTGCCCAGAAGCATGCTGTCGCTAATGCGCACACCAGGATGAGCTGGGAAATGTTGAAGGATGCTACCGCGAACGGAAGGCAAAAGTTTGACGCAGGCGTGGAGACGGCTGTTGACAGGATTCAAGAGTCAACAGGCTTGAAATTCAGGGAGGCTATGGGCTGGGGAAAGAGTGCTACGGAACATGTCGAGAGCAAAATATTAGATGCTGTCAAGGCTGTAGAAAAGAAGGAGGAGCCTTCTAAAACGGACGAGAAATCTGTTTAATAGAGACGTCTTTTCCTACTTTTCCGTTCTTCTGAAATCGCGAACAGGTGCTCTTGTCATCTCCCGGTGCAATCCCTACTTTCCTTGACCGAACTGTGGGACTTTGCAGCATCCCCGCGGCACTGTACGATTGTTCCGAGTCTTGATGGAACAGAACGCAGTATTCCTTACCTTCCATGCTCCGGTGTTTATGTTCTGCGGTCGAGGCGGGAGCGTTTGACTGGAAGGTACTAGTATCTCATTCATGATTGACTCAAATAAAACCCCTCTGGCAAGCTCTTGCTTTTTACACGCCGAGTGAATTGGTGGTGTTTGGTATATGAGCTCACACCACTCTTTCCTCTCATTCATTCTTCCAGTGATTTATCTTCGGTGCCCTTCCAACGCTGAAGTTTTTGGTTCTGGTAACCATAATGACTTTGACTAGCTGTATCGCACGCTCCATTTCAGTATAAAGTGTCGAAGACTATAACCTATTTGATTGCAGAATGACATGTAATTGATTATCAGTGAGTACATAAGTAAGCGGGTGCTTGGAATACAGTCTTGCGTAGCTGAATGTCATGGTACAGTACATTGACGCTAGTCCGGAGGCATAAACATAAGCATGGATCATAGCCATAGAGTAAGGGGACGACAGAAATATAGTTCACGATCTCGCAGTAGCCAAAATCCGGTATAAGTTATTGGCTTCTTCGAATCGTGAGTGGCGTAAGCTAAAGTGCGCCATTTCGGCAGTATCAGCATCCAGTGCAGCATCGACTAGCGAGAGCTTGATCAAAGATGTGTAGAATCGGCAAAGCTGTTTCGCGTGAATATCCTTATGCATAGAACAGAAAGTAACCTACATTTTGGACGCCCTTGGTGAAGCGGTCATCACTGACGAGCCCCTCCTTCTCTTGTAGTTCTGCTTGGTCGAGCCAATTAATGCACTCGTGCACAAACTTGCCAAGGACTTCGGTGCGGACAAGGTCGGCAATCGCAACGAAGCCATTAGCAGACATGGTGGGTTCACGTAGAAGACGTCCCATTAAGTCGAACGACGGAAGCGTAGGGGGAAGAGAAGGTAGGATGTCAAGGAAAGGTGAAGGTAGATTACTCTCTGATGGTCCAGTTGAAAGGAGGGCAACGAAGAGAGGGTGCGCAAGATTAGGATTATTAGTAATAATAGGCGCCAGATCCAGGGGAGTAATCATTTGTGAAGTGGCTAGTGCATGTATAGACGGAGTTACAGCCTGTGATGCGGATGATAAGCAAATAAACATGTTCAGCAAGCTGAGTAACTCGCCCGTTGCTCGGATAACGTCAGAACTCGTTCCCGAGCTTCAAGGAGAAGCTTCATCGCGTGCGCTACACTCTCGTTGGCAGCATCCTCTTCGGCGGTGATCACTGTCGTAATTGTTGTTGGGGTCGTGGTGATCGGCTGTGATCTGGGAGTATGATCGTCTCTACATGAAATCAGGGATTAGAAGGAAGAGAAGAAATGCCACGCGTACATTTCAGATTCGCTATTGTACATGTCATCATCGAGAAATAAGTTAGTGGGTCTAAGTTTGGGCGGCAGTGGCGACCGCGCCAGCGTGCTTGGAGAGTAAGGACCAATCTGCAGCATGGTCAACATATCTTCCACTATGAATTAACGATACTCACATCGTTTCCATCACCTCTGAGAATTTTCCACAGCACCCAAACCAGTTGCTCGTTGACGGAGATGTCACCGTTGTTGGCAGCAGTGACAGCTTTCTCTCGCTCACAGACAAAAGTAACAAAGAGCACAGATTTGAACGGATTGATGGAGATGGGATGAGGCGCATATAGAGAATACAAGATAAACGAGACCAAGATCCGCTGGGCAAGCTGAAGAGGCCACTCATCAGATTATATGGAAGCGACTAAGGATGCTGGGCGTACCTCCGATGAAGTGTTTGGGTCCAGCAAAGGTAACAACACGTCGAGAGCCAGCTGAAATCGTGAAGTTGGCTGCACAAGCTGGATGAATGCCTGTGCCGCAGTCGAGCAGGGCAGCGTGTACGCCCTAGAGAGTAAATGACCAACTGAAGCACGGACCGGGTCACCAGGAGGTGCTTGTGCCGACGACGGTGATCCCATCGTGGGCAGTGAAGCAAGCACAGTGGGCATCGAGGACGGCAACGACAACGTCTAAGCCTGGAAAGATTTACATCATGTGTCGGACTGCGGCGGAGTATCAATTGATGCCGGATACCGGACACGCCGAGAATGGCAGCTCTTCTTGCAAACGAAAAATTTGACAGCCTCGACAACGACAGACACTGATAAGCAAGGTGACTATTATCGTAAATCTACTACAATTTCGATGAGTCTGACCAGTGTCGACAAGTTTCTGTTAGGGTTTCCCCGTCCACTACGCCTCTTGTTGAACTTGACCTTCCGTTCGTCTACCCGGACCACCAACGTCGACGATGAGACATGTCCCCGTAGAGATAACTCACACTGGCCTCATTCCCGTATGCTATGTAACTGGAGTTCCTGCGGTTAAACACCGTAATCGGAGTAACCCAAATAATCTCCGGGAGCTGCACCTCTTTTTTGTAGTATTCTGTTAAGAATCAGCCGTAGTATTTCTCTTACTAAGAAATATAAATATCATAGTTAGAGAATATAGCTTATTAGGCTGACGAAAATGAGTTCTGATTACCTTTCAGAATTCCCGTGAGTTTACAGAAAGCGTTTAGCATATCTGAAGAGTGATCTGACAAGTGTTTAGCGTAGTCAAATCCGAACTAAGGTAGTTCACACTGGAATAGGGTTGAAAAGATTCAATCAAGAGTAGATGATTGAATGTTCATTATTGCTCATCTTTTTATACAGACGATTATTCTAGAACTTACTTAGGGAAATTGTAATTAGGAAATGTCAAGATCTTTCTATATTATTGTAGAAACTTCAAGAAACTTCAGGGGAAGTCGAGACTAGTGCTGCTTACTAACGGCAATTATAGTAATTGCCAATATCCATAACATATTCGAACTGATCTTGCACATACTGGTCGGTGGCAGATACAAGGGTGCCGCTGCTTTTGAGAAACATATTTTCGAGTTCATTGTCTTCGTACATCCTTTCGTCTTGATCCGGGATGACATGATCAACCATGTAGACAACTTCATATCCCCTAGGTCGATACAGGATACGAATTTTGGCGTCCAAGCCCAGCTCACGGCAGGCCCACAATATATTTGCATCATTGCCTTTCAAGCTATCTGCCAACTCAGATAGTCGAACCCTCCCCTGTTGTATAAACTCCTTGTCATTGATATATTGAAAATCTTCGTCCGGGTTACCGTCAATTTTAGGCAGCTGTCCATGGTATCTGGAAATGGCAAGAGGATACTGGTGTCGCAAGCCAAAACCCAGCAGGCCTCCCCGCGGAAGAAATGCTTCGCTTGTCAAGAGAGTTTGGAGTGCAGTCTTCAAGACGTCGATTGTAGAGTTAGCAGCAAGGGTTCTGGGAATCGGATGAGGTTTATCCTCGAGATACAGGTTGTACATCAATGTGACACGAATTCCTGAAGTTATGGGGAGAACCTCGTGCTCAACATCGCCGTAGAAAGCGACGTGTGAGATTACTGGAACCTCGTGCATACTATCTGCAAGCATCTTTTCTGCTCCGAATGTCCATTCCTGACCATCTTGACGGAGGACAAGGGAACCACCTTTGTGACCGGTAGGAAAGATGATGACCAGAGAACCCATCATGTTCTCGGAACGAGGCGTGTCCTTGTGGGCTTTAAAGAAGTCACCTTTGGCTACGATAAAGATCAAATCTATATTCAATTTTTATGCGAATGAATGCATACCATAGACATTCAGCTTGTACCGTTCAGCACATAGAACCTTCGTGCTTTCATTGCAACCCTCAACAAGATCTGCCTGCACTTGATCAAGTATGCCGCTGCCTTGGAGATCGAAAGTACAAGCAAATTGGGAACAATCTAGTTTCTTTGCTTTATGGTACGATTCATCAAACATGTCCTTGTTTCCTAAGCCAAAGCTGGCACGCTCAGATGTGTTGCAGAGATCTTGAAGCGATTGTCCCATGGCGCTTGCCAGATTCAAAAAGCTTTGAGAAATGAGCAATTTGTTCATTGAAGAGGATGCATGCACATGCATACCGAGATGCGCTGTGGTTGTCTTGGAGTCGCTCAGAGTAGAAAAGCACTAACTTGTCTGAAGGGACTTGATGCAGTCCATAGCTGAACTTTGCTTCTGTAAGAGCGTTCTTGATAGTTTCAACTTCGGGGAACTGTAAAGTAGTGGACATGGTAATCTGTGGAAGAGATGCAAATGAGTCAGTGCAGTGGTTGAGACTATGGACGGTACCAAGACAATCGATGACTCGATCAACTTTACTGAGTACAAACTTTACTTAATATTGACACAACACCGGAAGCAATGTACAGGAAAATTACACGAACGCCATTAGCTATAAGCACCTCATATACGAAAAACCGTCATGTAAAACGTTGAAAAAGATCATCAAGCAGCTCGATTTCTGAGAATTTCAACTCCACAATTAGGAAGACTCTTCAAGTTTGCCATATAGATAGACTATAGAAGTCTTGTTCCCACACCTGGTATAGTTTGAATTTCCGCATGATTGGATGTCATAAGTGGAGATCCAGGCCATCTCCAGGAATGCCATACTTCCCTGGGGTTACCGCTTTCAATCCTCAAAGGTCGACACCGATATTCCCAGACTCTGCAACTCAATATTAAGGCTGTAGAACTCCCACTGGTCTTGTCTTGAATAACATGTTCCAACATGTACACCAGGCCATGTTGGAATATGGCAATCCGGCATCATGCTGAGTATGCTGATTAAGGGAGAAAGCATAGGAAACATGTAGAAAGTTCTAGTAGATTAGTACTTTAGTATATAAGTAGGTACTGTAGTCTACATTCTGCATGCGTTTGCAGAGCTCAGCCAAGCGCAATATCTATTGGCTTGACACTCCGCGCGTGACATCTTTATGTCGTTGGAGCGAACTCTCCTTTCGGGTTTTTCCACAGGCCATAATCCCGGGGACTGATGCCTCTCGAATTTCGATACGAGTCTGATATTGCGTGGGAAAGATCAGGCCTCGGCCACAATCGGCACATTTCAAAATTTCACCATATGAAAACCACTACCGTCGTTCCCTCCAAGGCTGTCACAGGCTACAACAACCGATTTCTAGTGCAACGAACACACGCTGCCAATCCGCAGTGGCGGCACACCTGAAAAACGAATGCAGTCAGGATATCAAAATTACGACTGAATGACCATTTGGACTCACCAGAAGATATTCTCGCAGATAACAATGGCATTCTTCGCATATCGCTCCGCCATTTCTCTTGTCCCAGTAGTGTCTGACGCAATCGTGGGTACACCTCAGCTGCTCTGCTCTTCCTTCTACTTCTCTCCGGAAGATATCTGGCGCAGCTGCTGTGGCACGAGGTCCCATTTCTTCTTCTACTCTTCTGTGAGCGGTGGCATATAGTCGATCTTCATCCCACTGTGGACACGAGCAATTCTTCCATGGCTCAGCACAGATGTAACAGAACTGTGTGAGGCATCTGCACGTCATATGGTAGCAACCCTGGTTCAGCTCGATAATCGACTGACAGCCTGGACACGTTTGCCACTGCTTGTCTCTGGCCAGTGCACGCAAATCTTGAATCGCAGCATTCTCGACGCAGTTCTCTCCCCGGTGTGCCCTCTGCTTGCATGAAGGACAGACGGCTGTCCCACACGCTGTACATACCATGTCTCCATTACTTCCTTCCGAGGAACCAAGGAACGCTGAACAGATAGGATTTTGGCAGTATACACGACTCATGGCCGGCGTTCCGAGCTCCCTGGATTTGATTTTGAAACGCGATCGTAAGGCGGTAGCAAGGAGTGGTAGAAAATCTTTCTCGACAAGAGGTTGGCCACAGCGTCGGACGGGGTACAGCGATTCGTCGCTGATACTAGCCTGAACGAGATCTCGTAGGCAGTCATAACAATACTGATGTCCGCACGGCGTGCGAAAGCTACGCTGTCTCCTGAGACCATCTCCGCATATCACACATTGGGATGAGGTCGAGGGGGAAGGTGTCCTGGTCGACAGAGGGATTGTATTCGTCGAGGTAGCCGTAGTGGAAACTCGATCTCTGTCGACAAGTCCGGTATGGTTCCCCCCGTCCGACCGTGCCGCCATCAGTGTTCTCATGAACGCACGATCCTCCAAGAGCCTTTGATTCGCAGATTGAGTTGGAAGTTCTGTGCCAGCCGATAGTGCGAGTGCATATCTGTAATCGTCTTCCTCCGCCTGTTCTACGGCCAACTAGTTCGCATCCGCCTCCAACGCCCAATTGACGCTTTGGGCTAGCTCCGTGCGCCAGTAGTCTGCCTGGAGATCGAGGGCATATTCTTCATCAGTTTTGGCTGCGCCATATCGACCCTTTCCCTTTCGAGTGTTGGATATTTCTGTGATATCTTGAAGTGAGAGCTGGGCGATGAGTGCAGATGTTTCATCGTCAATGTCGTCTATCATGATGGTGCTGGGGGAGTGATGGTCATTGATCCCGAGGATCTTGCATTCCTTTGCGCTTCGCAGTATGATTGCATCTCTTCCTGGATATTTTCGTTCATCTTTCGACGATCTTATGCTTCAATACAAATCTGTTTTTCCAGCAATAATTTATCAATGCCTGTTCGGATGTATTTTTATCCATTCCATAAGAAGGTAGCATCGAAGGTGTTAGTTTTGGTGGCTTCTTGCATCACGTTCAGCGCAGTGACCAATAAGAAGCCTTCTGCGCACCCGAGAAGGAAACGCATGCCGGTCGCGTACGCCTTACTGCTACCATACTTAGTATTCACCTGGCTTGACGACGCATAACGCTGACCTGGTGGAAGAAGCAGTGATAGTGCGATTCCTCGGAGAGAAACTGCCGAGTTTGTCGAATAAAACGTGAAGTTAAACTTCAAATTCCCATCAAGAAACCTTGATAGAGATTGAGGCGACCTTATGTAAAATGGCATAGTGGTGTGTCGCGAATACTGAGCACACTGGATTGAAGGACCAGAAGATTGAAACAGCATACACAGGCAAGGGTTGCTAAAGCGCATACAGACTACCAAGTCGTTTAATAGAGGCCCATGAATACATCGACACATACAATACGTAGTAGTTAACAATAAATAGTTTTCGACAGCAGGTCAGCAGTTTTATCTGTTATAATCTTTGTGCAACACGGTCCTCTATGATCTTTGCGACGGTCGGCCCATGCACTGGTATTTCGTTTCCTTGAAATCCAGAAGGGTAGTCAACACTTGGCTTATTCAAGTGCGTGTAATAACTAGTGGTACACATAATATCAGCAAGTCGGACAGAAGTAAACGGAATTTAAATTAGCACTGACGTATCGTTCCAAACTGCGATGTGCGACATTCCAAGGGCGTGCGTCGTCCACTGGTAATCATGGGCAAATCCTCCTGGATAGAAAATCTCGATCACCGTGGAGATCTTAGTGGGAGGCATAAAGAGCAAATGTGTCAATCCATTTCCATGGACTCCAAGCATAATCGTCGTCCGAGCAGCAGCATGCACCTGAGCGTCCTTCGACATCTGCTCAGCATACATGATATTAAGTTCCCATCCCTCATCCTTCTTCCTCTCGACGAGCTCTTGCAAAGCCGTTACCAACGAGCGATGCGCTTGGTCCGTAAGCCTCCTCCTCTCCGTGTTCTGCCGGCTGATATACGTGATGACGACCTTGTCCGGCATCGGAAGGTCGTCGCCGTCAGGCCTGACGACATCCAGACCAGAGAACCTCAACACCGACGCGCGAATGGGCTCCCACCACCCACCAACTTTGGTTCCCATTAGTCGGGATTGCGCGCGCATGTACTCCCACGCTTCTGCCGCGATACGCTGAGTCTGACTCCCGCACACCGCACCACGGTGGGAAGCACTTCGATCAGTAAGGAGGACAAGCGGGAAATGCCATGCACGATCAACAGGCGATTCAGAGGTGGCGGCAATTCGGTCCTCCCAGTCCTGCTTATCTTCGATGGCGAGTGAAGGGAACGCAGCACACATAAAGTACGCATTGAATCCAGGGCGATCGCGCCACCCTTTGCTGTCACTATGCGCGAATATCACACGGTCTAGTGCTGGCGGGGAAGGGTGAGTGAATTTGGCAGAGTCCGCATCGACGGCAGAAGGTACCGAGAAGGCCCCATGCCAGAAGGCTTGGACGCCGAAAAAGAGCTCAGCCACTAGGTGATAGAAATGTCCCAGAAATTGACTGTGCTCGTTGACGAGAAGCTGCGAGGGTAATGAGAAGTCGCTAGAAACATGGTTCCAGGAGACCTACCGTATTTCCTTCCACTGTCCATACACGGTTCTGTGTCTCCCCGCCCCAGCGTTGTTGAGCCTCTGAAGGAGTGATATAATCCATGTGCTGAGATGTCGGCTCGATCAGTGTGAAGTAATCTGGTGAACCGTCTGAAGCTATGCCAGAACTGATCATTAAACGGAATTCTGGGAATGATCGATTGGACGAGAGAAGAAATAGGGTGCCGTTAGACATGTACAAGTTTCGAAAAAGTGTCCATCCAGGAGCATGGTGGACGATAGAAGTTTGAGGTAGGTCGCCGTGGGCCGTCTGCAATGATATTGAAGGTTCTGGAGTCAAGGTCGCGATCGCCTGTGGCACTATCTGAGCCTCAGCGGGCGGATCTTCTTCCCAGACAGAAGGCGGGAAGCGTGAATCATGGAAGTGCTGGAAATGAGTGTCGATGTTGATATTCGTGTCAAAGACAGAATGAGAATGAGTGATGGTGAGGAGATGTGTCAACAATGCTCCAAGGATTAGTAGAATGGAGTCCCTGCGAGAAAAAGAAAGTCGAAGGAACGCCATCATAGATAGCCAGGGGAAGAGCGGAACGACACTATCGAGATTTTGTACTGCTCCACCACCAGGCACACGGTGAGAGCCTCTTTCCGGCTCAGGATCGTAGTGTACATGGCAAGGGTCTTTGCATGTTCTTGAACCGAGACGGATTTGGATATTCGGTTAGGCAAGCCCGTCTTATTCTAAAACTATGTCCGTGCCGTTTTATGCCCATCGTAGTACTGTAAAAACGCAACGAATCGATGGTAGTTGCATGAAGAACAAGTCGAAGTCTTGTTGTCAGAGTACTATTATTGTCTGTTAACACAAAGAAATGAGTTCGCTGTTCCACCAGTTATGTTTGCGTACCCTAAGAAATACGATAGCCAAATCTTAAAGCGGGTCAGATGGTGCCTGCGTACCACATGGATGAGCGCCATAGAGACCCAAAGAAAAGCCGAGCACCCTCGGTCAATCATTCCCTTCTGCGAAAAAGAGACAGCCCTAGCTCACTATTTAAATGGGAGACTCATCACGTGTATGGGGAATGAATGAGTGTCGGACCGCTGCCATTAACTAGACCTGAAGGAAGATGTTCATCATCGTCCATGGTGAAACATGCTTGAACTGTTCAGCATGTGGAGCTAACTCAAGAGACCTCATCCGAATTCCATTCGAACATCAGGTTGAGAGTAATAGAAAGACGCGCTTTTCACGCGCAGTAATCCGTGAACGGGCTGGCGTAGGCGACTTCCCAATTGACTCCTAGGGTCTAGGGTAAGCACTACATAGTTGCCTACCTCGGTGTTACGGACCTAGGCTTCGGCAATTTATTGCATCTAACGAAGGCTGTACTGTACGCCTAGCGCTAAACGGTGCCGGAGAGGATGCCGTCGGTCTCCATATCAACGACGGCTAAGCATCTGCTGTTGGACTAAGATGAAGTCCTGTATTCGAGTCAGCATTGACCACCTAGAGTATAAATAACACTGACGGATGATGATGATCATTACCTGCGATAATGAGATTGTTTTCTAGAGCATCCTCTATGCGCTCCTGGTTGAACTTTCACGATAGTTGCGTTTAATGAGAATTTCAACTTAGGATCATTGGACAGCCCATCAAGCTGCGCGCCATCACAACTCATGCGTCCTGAGTCGTATCAGCATGTTTGAAAGCTCCTTTTGTATCTTCAAAATGCTGGTATACGTGAGATTCTCCACGTCGACTGATCGAGACCTAGAGCATCCATAGGTGATAAGGAAAAATTAGGTAGAATTCAGATTGTGGCCAAATGCTTTACCGCCCTGCAGGGCGGGTTTTAGTTTGGAGTTTGATTTCGTTCAAACACTTAGCAGCGAGCTCAAATAGATAACTTGTGGGGCTATTCATGCGCTGCGTCGCCTAGAAGTTTATTGAGCGCCGTAGTATAAGAAAGACGTGGGACGATATACGTGGTATGATGTCTTGTGACCTACTGGGATCTGGAGTGGTAGAGAGTGAGAGTTCTGACAGAATAGGTCGCAACAGCCTCTGGCAGGCGCGTTAAACGAATGTCGGTGACTCCGCCGTCCAAGATCCGTTCTTTCTCTCGAAGAACCACGTTCAGCCTAAGAAGTCATCAAGAAAACTCTCTACGTCTGCTTTGGCGCTTTTTGGCGCAACGCCTTCAAGGGATGGGATTGCAGGGGGTACCGATATAGGACGCTTCTGCAAAAACTTGGCCCGCGCTGACTGTACATAGTTCATTTGACGTTCCTTGTTTTCTTTCTCGAAAAAATGGGGGAGGACGGTCTTCTTCCGAAATCGTTCAGTTTTTGTACGGAAACAAGATTTCAGGTCTGACGAACGCTGAGTGAGCATACACAGTGAACACTGAAGGGAAATCGAACTTCTTTTGGTATCAGCTATTGCCCGTTGACAGTTCACCCAACTCATCCTCTTCCCAGGCAAGTTTGTTCGCCTTCGATGGTGCTCTTGCTCCTACACCACGAGATGATATATGCGCCAGTGAATGATCCACGTCATCATCATCCTCAGGCAGTGTCATCATCGCAGTTAGACATTCGAAAGTATCAATGGATTCTCTAGGACGGGGCGTCTACGCGAGATGACGTGTTACGAGCTGTGTCTGGTGGTCCAGGGACACATCGATACATTTCATTCTTTGGTCGAGGTAGCTTGTCGGTGTGAAAGTCCAGAATCAAAGATTGAAATAGTTGCACTCCGACCGTACTAACCGGAAGACTTCGTCATGCGCCATTTACCGCGCGAGTACGATAGAGCGTATGTCGCGAAGAGATGATTGCAAGCCATCCGGCGAGGGAGTTCTGCTGTCGCATCCAACTTTCCTCACCAGCTCACGCCTGACATCAATCAATGTCTGCCGCATTGGATGACAATACATGAATGGCATACCTGCTGCCTCCTTTTCTTTTAAACATATGAGGACCATCCAATCCCAGTCAGATGGAGGAATGTGGTGAAAAACAAGAAACCGACGGCAACGGAAAAGAGAATCATGACGTCAATAAACCGGCAAAAGCCGGTGTCCTCGACCGTTAAACGTAGCTTGTGGTTTCACCCTCAGCTGTTCCATGTTGTACAACGTCTGAGGGTATGTACAATGCACCTACCAACATTGCAAGCAAAAAATCGTTGGAAAATTGTCTCTCCTGTGTCTATGAACCTAGTAAGAAGGCGGCATCCTTCCCATCAAAGCTTCCCCTTCTGATGCTTTCATGCTGTCTACGTGTTAAGAATTAGAGTTCGGATAACCCCCAAGAGGGATGATCCACATGTGTGAAGGTTCCAACCAGCGCTAGGCGTAGTTGGATGGCTCGGAATGGCAAGCGCTTGGCGTAACCGGTCCAAATGACTTAGTAGTCGATCACACAGTAGTGGAGTTGAGTTGGTAGTAAGATTGATTGATTTTCTGTATGTACTACAGGTGGTCTTTATATACTTAATAGCTTTGGAGGAATTATTCTTCTATAGTCTTCTATAATCTTCTAGCATCAGTAAGAAGATTCAGGAAATTAACAGAAAGTAATAGAAAGTAAAAGAAAGTAAAGGAAGATACTAGTAACTTCTTGATAAGTTCAAGTGCATGCATCTGTAGACACAAGGGCCAAGTCGGGAGTATGATATCCATAACACTACGTCACTTTCCATTACGCTCGTCCTCAACATACTTGTCCTTTCTAGACAGACCAAGTGGCAATATCATGTCTTCCATCCCAGTCTACAAGTTGAACATGCTTAGAGGCCTCTTCTGCTTCTTCTGTCTCTTCCTACTAAGTACCCATCGTATGTCTCGCTTCCAAACTCAAAATCTTAGACATTCTACCATGAACTCGTAATTCGCAATTGTGTCCTCATTGCATCACATCGATAACATATATCTGATATTCAGATACCTAGCCTTGTGGTTAGATTCTGCGAGGCGAAATTTCTAACAAAAACACCTATATTTCCAGTATAACCAGCCTTTAGCTATCACTCTAGTCCCCCGCCGCGGAGAACAAACCTAGAGGTAAGCAAAAGTCTTCTTGGAATGATGTTGGTTGGAACATTGACTATATCCCCTTCCTTTTCGAATACGAAGCATCAGCGATCCAAAGAACGCCTAGGATGTACCTGTTACCCAAGCTCCAATGGACCAGCAAGGAAAGGATCCATCGCACGCGCACAAGGCCGAGTAATATGCAAAGTTCGTCTCAACATTAATTGTCACTACATGCTAGTCCATGGTCCTAAAAGAATAAGACTAAAGATCGTTCGTCTCAAAACTAAATCCCAATTGATGCTAGACTTCACGATTAATCCTCCTAATAGTGAGGCCCACCAACAATGCTGAATTTCTGTCCGACGTTACCAGAATCTCCGAAGACTGCAAAACCAGATGTTCATAAAAACCCATACGGCACGAGCAAGAAAGGGATACATACGGACGAGCTGGTAATCATTGCCTTCAGTGAGGATGGGCACCTGGACCTTGATCTTGCCCAGGAGGATATCGAACTCCTGCGCCAAGAACACTAACACAAAGATAAACGTCCATCCACAAGATTAAGAGGTCAAAGGGAGGGGAAATACACATACCAGGGAGCTGAATGCCGCCCTTGGCAAGCTTGATGCTACTATGGTTGCGGTCCGTGATGAGCGCAGGGGGGTTGGACACGTCCCAAGTGACGGTCTGCGTCGACTGGATCTGCCACACCGTCCCTGTTGTCGGGGACGTGATGGGCGGGTCGAAAATGTCCCGTTTCTCTGGGAGGGCAGAGCCAGAGACAACCGCGACTGCGGCGAAGACAGTGGTGAAGAGGGCGGTGGTGAACTTCATATCTGTATGAGTGTGTATGTATGTTTGAGGATCGTAAGACGATGGAGGATATGAGTGCATGCAGCCATGGTTTTATACTTGCCATCAGGACTTGGGTGTGGGCAGAATTGGCCGTCATGGTGTGCGATATCGTGTACGGCGACGCCATGGAGTTGTCCTAGAACATTTCGAATGTAAGAATGGAATACCGGGGAGAATGTTTGCGGCCCACATGATAGTTTGGAGGCACTACCCTCCGGCATCGTTTCAGGGCTTAGCGAGAGCGAGAGGAGAAAAGAAGGCTTGTCATCTTCCGGATATTCATGGCGGCCGGTACACACACAGGACCTTCCTTCTGCCGCTACAATGGTATTGGCGTGACGGTTGGTCCTGACATATCCCAAGCAGAAAGTCAGCGACCGGACAAAATTGCCCCGACGTTGTCAGCGGATGGGTGTCATTCGGAATCCACATTGGTTGTGGTTGTCAGTCCTGGTCGCTCGGCTGGGTCCTCTTGTGAGTTGTGGAATATACGGAAAGGATATACCTCGGTGCGGGATTGGCGTCATGTGCTTGCGATCAAATCATTACCTATATTCACTTACAGTAAACCAAGTGACGATCACAAAGAAAGGCAAATTTGAGCCCATATATACACTCATTGCTCGGTGTATATCCGAAGGTCGTACGAGTTTCGCCAGGACACAAGACCATCGGGCGTGGGATTCGTCTCCGCTCTGCCCGGATTCACGGTGAGATGAGACCGGGAGGAGGAAAGTGAGGCGGGTAGTCTATGCCGCAAAGAGTAAGAAGAAAAGTCGTTCAGAAATTTGGGTTAATATCTAAAGGCCTGTGGCATAATACTTAGTGTTCTTGTAGAACAGCGGCGCACCATCACAAATCAGGCATCCTGGGTCGTGTCAGCAAATCTGACAACTTCATTCGTATCCTCGAGTTGCTGATGTACGCGGGTTTCACCACGCTTACTGATCTAGACCGTCCGCATCCATTGGCGTTAAGAAAAGACAAGGTGGAGGCAACCGGATGTGGACATATGCTCTACTGCTACGCAGGGCGAGTTTTAGTTCAGAGTTGCATTTTGTCTCTAGTCCGAACACTCGGTAGAACGAAGCTTCAAGAACGCAGCTTACGAAGATAGTCATGCGCCACATAGTCCATAAAGTTAGTGTGAACACTGTAATCTATGAAAGGAGTAGGACGACATACATGGTATGATATCTAGTGACTTGTTAAGTTCTGGAAGAATGGCAAAAGGCGCGACTCCTGACAAAACAGATCGTCACCAAGTTCACTGACTTGCTTTGTTTTCTTTCTCGAGTAGAGGGCCAAAGGGCTTCTTCCGAACTCGGTCAGATTTCACGCGGAAACAGATTTCAGGTCTGGTGAACGCTGCCAGTGAGTGTACCGTGACAGTCACATCGAACCTTCACTGAAGGAAACCGAACCTGCATTTGACGCGTCAGCTATCGTCCTTTCCCTCAACGTTGGCAGTTCATCCAGCTCATCTTCCCAAGCAATTTTTTTCGACCCGCCTGTGCACGATAGTGTCTCTGCTCTTATGCCACAAGATGATATATGCGCAAGTGACCGTTGTCGTCAGGGTAATGTTGATTGCAGCGAAGGCGCTGGGCCGTCGGACAACCTTTTTTTCGCCCTAAGAATTCCAATAAGTCCGCTTTTGGTTCCGCGATTGGTCCGCCTAGCAAAAATCAGGATGCGTGTTGGTGAAAATATGGAGCGACGCACCATCGGAATCAATGGCTCGTGCTTAGCGTATTTGTCCACATTGGTGCCTAAATATCTGTTCGAAAACTTGCGCTCTCCCTCGGCCCTCTCTTCGTCATCTTCTTCGACTGCAGCACCTCACCCTCTAGGACTCCTCGTTGGAGAAGTTCTGCCGGGTGACCATATCAGTGTCCACGCCCTCGAACACCAGCTCGGAGATATTTTGCCAAGCCGCACCTGGATTTTCCCGACCTCTAGTGCGACTAGGACCACTAGTTGTTGAGGATGCACCATGTCCTGCAGTGAGACCTTGATTCGATATCGCGTACACTCCGGCGTTGTCGCGGTGAAAAAGGCAAAGTAAATAAATTAAAAGCTATTTTTGGAAGTGACTCTTTCATAAGGCTCTGGATGATCGTTCAAAGGGAGCTTGGGGTATCTGTCCCATGGCGTGATTTACATAGCGGCCGAAATTATTCCATGGTTTTCATTTTGCTCGGGTGAGAAGAAATTTATGTTGTGTATACGACACCGATAGGTGACTGGGACATGAAAAAAGTACTACTGATACAATACCAAGAGATTGTGTGTGTGCGTGGGTGTATGATGAAGTGAAATATAACAAATAGCAAGCGGTCTATCAACCTGTTAATGATGTCATGATGTGGTAAGTTAAAATCGCCCCCTCTAATATCTAAATCGTCGTCGTGAAAAAAGAAATTTGTAGAAGCAATGAGAGAGAGGAGAGAAACAGACAAAGTAGCATAGCGAGAGAAATAGCATGATAAACACGATAGTCACGATCTGAATACAAGACGACCATGCGCTGGAGGATGAATTGAGGAACGGCGATCGCGATGGACCAGTTCAACACGATGAAGAACCAAACGAAGTGGAACCAACGGAGCCCTGCGTCCGCTTTCGCGATGGCTTTGCGACGGCGCTCCCACAGAGCAACAGTTTCTTTCCAATGGCATAGAGCAGCCTCTTGTTCCGCCGTGAGAAAGGGTGTCTCATCGCGTCCTTTCCGCTCTTCATTGGAGGCCATCCTAGGTGGCATGAACTGTTGGCGACTAGGAGGTGCCGGTCCGTTCTCCGCGAGACGTGCACGAGCAACGACGGTATCTGCGTCGTTCACGGTATTGCGACGGCGCTGTCGCAGCGACGGTGGAGTGCTATTGGCAGAGGATATCATGGATGAGATGGGTGGAGACAACGATGCAAGCACAGAGTCGATACTGTGAATGGGTTCAGATGGGGGTTCGAATATCGTGATCATTTTATCAGGGGCGCTCAGAGTGCGACCACGTCTGGGCCTCTTTGGAATAGTCTCGTCGGAACTGTCGGGAGACATCGAGGGGGTCTAGTCAAAAACCTTAAGCTGAACGCCGTGGCGCAAAAATGTAAGAATCACTCACGGATATCGCGTCAAGACCCACTCTAGGTTTGCGACCAATATCGGTCAAAAATGATACCAACGAGGAACTCGTCAGTTTTCTGACCATCGGCATCGATGTTGAGCGACGACAGACTTGGGACCATATTTTTTTCGGGGACTTGGTTTTGGGAAGATATCTTCGCAAGATTGAAGAGCCCAGAGAAGAAGATGAATTGTTTGTAGATATTGATCTAGCGGAACCCTCGTTGTGAGGTCTTTTGACTACTCTCGCTAGGGGTGGGCGTCGCAAACGTTGACGAGGAAGGAGACCTATATCGATGTAATAAGCCTGAACGATCTAGGGAAGACGGTCAGGAAAATGTAGTCGCGGCGGCAGGATTTCGCTCACCCGTTGTGCCTCGTTTGGACCATAGGCAGGCTAATGATTCGTCAGTAGACCGCGACATTTGTGGCTCGAGAGACTCACGCCTTCAGGGAACTCTACAACGTCTCCACACTTTCTCCTGTTCTCATTCCAATATTCTCTAGCAATCATGTGCTGCTCAGCAATGTGGTGCTGGAGTTTCAGGATGCACAAGGCTTCGAGGCGTCCAACAGGATCGGTCCATGGGTGAATCTACAATGAGACGAGGCGATGAGTACAGTAAAGAAACTACAGATGAATGTACGTACAGGTCCAGGATATGAGTTATTCATAGCGTGTCTTGGTCGGATCGAAATGCGTATAGTAAAAATTGGAGACCGCCAGTTAGCCCATCAAGAAGTCAGCACTAACTGCTAGCAAGTAAATAAACGAGCGAAATGTCCGGTGTCGGCAAGTGCGTATAGAGAGGATATGAGGTAGCGCAAGGTGGGACGGAGAGTAAGTCCCACGAAAACAACTTGAACAGCTGTTATGTGCAGCGGAGTTCGAAACACCACCAGTGTGCCACGCGAGAACGTTACATTGTTCGTTGATGCCACCTAATCAAGACTGGCGGGATTTACTTTGTCGAAGCTCTTATGGGGCGGTCTCCCGCAAAACTCCGAGAGCATTCCTTTGTTGCGGGCCCATCCAGAAAGGAACCGTCAGCACAGCTGCCCAAGTCAATACACCAGGATCCGCCCGGCGCCCAGCGACAGACTGCATGCGAAGTCGAAGGAACTGATGGTGTGATGATTAAGGAGGGGAACAAAGGAAGATTTCAGCGTCCGCTCCGATCAGTGACATCAAACCCGACGCTATTGCCATTTTGGGAGCTCACCCTCGATTGTGTCACACCCGTGTGGGACAAGACGGATACTGAAAATGATATGGATCCTGAGTAATCGGACGATGCAAGAACAAAGGAAAGTGACCCTAACCCTGCATAGCACAATCTGTCAACTCGCTCATCATTCAACTTTTTTCCTAGTCAACGAAAAAACGCCTCACCGTCAGGACAGGCAAGAAACTCATTCAAAAGTCCATCCGAAGAACGCACGCGATGTTATCCCAATTTCCTATCTGTATGGCCACCCCTCGAACCCTGCTGGAGTAGATGTTTGAGAAAATTTTATAAACGCCACTTGACAATGGAAGATCTAGGCTCGCCACATCAATAAATTTTCCCGTCATAAAGTTTTCATTGGCGTACGCTCATTGCGCCATCCCTCTTGTCACCCGACTGCTTGGATGCATCGCCTGTATCAGCCTCTTCGACGGATATCGTCCAAACAATACACTCAGCATACAAAGGCCACCTCCAGAGTGATCAATCCTGACAGGAAGCTCCTAGGGCCTCTCCTACAGTCGTTGAAGGGTGATAGTCGTAGGTAACGAACTAGTACCGTGATCAGTCACCTAGGACTTCTCTGATTCGACAACTACGAATTTCCAGGCGGCCTTCGAAACCGTCAATTACACGATATCCCTCCCAAAGGAATAGGCGGTCTACATGATGATCAGCGACGACAGTATCAATCAAGAATAAGGGGTACCATGTCAGAGTTACATACGCCGGGACTTGTAGCGCATGATGACCTGGATCGCGATGCCAGCTTGAAGACATGGAATGAGCCAACGCTAAGAATACTCAAGAGTGAACCATCTGTCCCGATCTTTCCCTCTGCAATAGTACGTTTCACAAGTTCGTGAATAACTCTAGGTTAGCTTCCTTTTCCTCTTCTTGAATCGAAAAAGCGGTCGGTAATTGAAGTTAACTGATGTTAGATGACGACTGGTCCTTTGCATCGTTACGGCACTTAGCGGCATCAGTACTCATCGGCTCTCTGTGAGCCCCTGGATTTTTTGCAGATTTGGAAAATCAAAGTTGTGAAGATTACTCTTCTCACCCACGGTTTCCAGTGCTAGAATGATGTATAGGTGGTACAAGGCGTCTTTCCAAGTAACAGCGATGGCAACCCACTTTTTCCATCGACATCATGTCCTTGAACTGCCCCGGTGTAAATACAGGACATTATTGTCAAGCAGGTCATTCCAACTTGGACTGCCAAGTTCCTCGTGCTGACCCCTCATGAGAACCTTATTTAATGAATACTGTTTTCCACTTTTACTCGTACATCTTTCGCAGGCCCTCAGGGGTCTACTGCACCCTGCGAATTATTCAGAGTGATTAACAGGTACCTATTTTTGAAAGTCGTCGTGACGTCGTCACGAAGCAGACTGTCATCTAATTCTCTAGTCTCCGCCTTTGCTGGTGACAGAATGAGATACCAGAGGACGCTCTTGACAGCGTTGAAAAAATAGGTGCAAGGGTCGAAGGAAACGTGTTGACGAAGCTCAATGCTGGGATATTTTAGAGTAAAGTTACAGACACGGTATGGTGGCGGTACAATGCCTAAATTTCTGTTAAACGATCGGTGATGTACTAAATAGTGCTCAAAATAATGCAAAATAAAATTGGTGGCTGGTGGCTGTGGAACTCACTCCAACTTGAAGACGTGTATAAAAGGCGCTGGGCACCTGTGCTCCGAATCGTCCTTTCCCTGCCTCTATCGTCCCCAACTCTTTGACTTGTCATGTATACATCCTATCGCCCGATTCGCACGTCCTTCTACGTGGTTCACGAATGCAAAACTAGAAGCTCGAAGATGTCTCCAAGCCATCACTGTCACCGGAGGTCACTCGCATATCATTTCTGACCGCAGTTTCGTGGTCCTGGAGGGCACAAAATTTGCAGGAACCGCACTGGTTCTCGAAATGCAGCCCTGTTCTTCGTTCCCAGTCTGTTGATGTTCTGGCGTCACGCCTTTTCTACTGTCTGTTATTGCAGCCGCTCCAATAGCGTGGCCTACTCGACGTGCACTTGCTGTCACCACTATTACTTCCTAGCTGTCAAAAACATTGGTCCATGATGATGCACTGGCTTGTTTTAACCTATTCTTTCGCTATAGCTATTTCCTGTGCACCGCAAAGAGTCTCTGCTCCGCCTGATGCGCTTCATAGTCTGTTCACAGCGCCACGAGGCTTTCCATGTGTCACGCTGACCGTCTGAAACTAATATCTCCTATACAATATCATCTCTCCGCGCATGGCGAGCATGGTCACACTATATTAGGCAGCCCATTGCGTACACGGCTAACGTTCCCAGGAACCCGTCATCGTATAGCTAATTGAATAGCCGCCTTGGAAGAGATCATTGGCATGTCAAGTCGCAGAGAAAAAAGTTTCGAGTCATTCATATGATAAGCTGGCTCTCCCGTAAGTTTCTATTTGCCCATATGCAGAGCTCGTGTCTTTTCGGTCACGGGGACTCTGAAGGACATGCCTCTGTCGAATTGATGACACCGCCAGCGGTAGTGATTCCACACGAGCAACGGCGCTTCGCTTGAATGGAGTACAAGGGACTAGAGCCGACGGTTGCGAATTCCATGCACAGATCACTATCGAATTGGCAAAGAGCACAAAGATTCGTAACTCAAGCACACCAGAACTGGAGTAATGCTGTATTCGCGCAGCCCCCAACGGGCAAGACAAGACCTTCTCTCAAGGCAAAGCGCACTATCGGCTGGGTCAATACAATTCCGCACCCTGCAACCCAAATGTATCCAGCGAATCGCCATGCAGGATGCTCAGGAATACCTAGGCGCTGTCCGAGGGCGATAATCAGCATCTCCAAGGTAACATGACCTGCTTGGGCGAAAAATACGACAAAGACATCGAACTCCCACGTCTTGACCCCGCCGTACATCATCACAAGATGTAACGAACCAGAGAGAAAGAACGCCGTATACAGTTGGACCAACGAAGAAGCGCGACTTCCTCGGGGCAGTTTGAGTACTTGTCTACTCAGACAACGACCTGGTGAGGTAAAAGGCTGCAAGAACAATAAGACTGGCTATTCAAAGGGTGTAAGATGGACACTTGCGTACCCTTCTGAATACCTGATGCCATACAAGCCTGAGAAGATCAGCCAATAGTTGCGCTTCGATGGAACAACAGAACATACCCCCAAAACCTTCGATACGTATACGCGCCACGAATATGGCCATACACCCATGGACACTCTTCTGGCCTCCACAGCCCAAATCCGACAGCGATGATCGTCAGGAAACCATGTGCCATTCCAAGACTCGAATACGCCGACATTCCAATAAGACCCGCGCCCAAGGCAGCTCCACTCCATTCTGGCATGCCAGCATGGTACGGCACGAGAATTGCGACCATGTCCGACATCATGATACACCACACCACTCTGACAGCCTGCTCCAGTAAGAACCGGGTCCTATCGGGAGTTGTTGGGGGCAGGATGGGTTCATGAGTCCATCCTACGCCTCGAGGACTGCAAATCAGACTTAAACCCCATCTCAAACGTCGGAGGAACGGCGCTGCCGAGATATCTTCGTCTTTGGGCTGGTCCCTACGCCTCAGGACCCGTTGAACATCTGTGAGGATCATGAAATCCACACTCCGCAACACCAAATCGGAGACAATGATATTTGCGACCATCGCCTGCGGGCCCTCACCGTGGTAGACGACATACGTGGCGAGGCAGAGCACCGGAAGCAAGAACAGAAACCGAAAATTGCAGGGTCTAACCGACACGGAGAGTACGAGGGTGGTGAACACTCCGAGAAGCGCGAGCCATGTGTTTAGCAAGGCCGCCGTTGCGAGTTTAGGTTCGCTGTGATAGAAAGTCGAAGTTTGGCCCATTGCAGCCACACAACGCCCCTCAACGCCCACATCGTTGACATCGCCGCTCGCCTGTGGCGGGGTTTGCCCCGGATAGAAGTGACTGTTCACCTGGAGAGGCCGCCTTGTCTGCGCAGATAAGATCGTGAAACGCGTCGATATTCAATTAGGAGTAGAGTTACGTATCTCTGCATATCGCACCTATCCTTGAGATGAAGAAATCAATGCACATTCCAGAAAAACGACCAAGTAGAAATACACCAGTCCGTACGTAGTACAAAGACAGACATAAATAAATAAGCAGCCAACGTACATACACACACAAGTCATTTTCATCACGTCGGAACATGGGATCCTGCTACGGTTACCCGCTATTGATATTGTCAAGATGAGAGGTAATGTCAAGAGAGACGGAGAAACTCACAAGCGATGACCGCTTAGAGTCGATGGCAGACGCCAACGCCTTGTTCTTGTTACAAAGGGCCAGAATGGGCTCGGGCCCTTTCGCATAGTCCTCCCGGCTCGGCGACGTTATCGACAACACTTTGCTCCACTCCTCCGGCAGACCCTTATAGATCCATATAATTAGATACATACCATATCCCAGAATGAGCGACCCACAGTAAACTTTCCAGTCATAGGATCAAACCCTACATGGGCGTTATGCGCAAAGCCGTACGGGTTACCCACGTCCACCTGGGGAACTGGCTTTCTCTTGATCTTCGAAGGTGTCGTCGTCGTCGACCGGGCCAAATCCTTATTCCATTCTTCCGGGATCCCCTAAACAATGAAACAACGTATGCGCGATTAATGCACGTCGCTCATAGGACGGGATAAGAAAAAATGACATACTGTAAACCCCTTGGTCACCGGGTCAAACCCTACATGGACGTGATGCTTGACATTGAAAGGCTGGCTCACGACAATCAAGGAACTCCGCTGCTGAACCTGATCTTCTTCATCACGTTTGGGATCCTGAAGAGCCGGAGGCGGCGGCTCTGCCAATGCCTTTTCCAATTCCTCAGTAAGACCCTAAGACCCACGGTAAGCCACCAGCAGCGGCGTAACACAACACAAGCACAAGCACGTACAGTGAAGTTCCCAGAAAGCGAATCAAACCCAACATGCTTGTGGTGCACGAAATTGAAAGGAAGGCTCGCACCCAACGGGCTGCGATTGTAGATATCATCCTGCCAGCCATACAGCTCCTCATCATTTTTGAGATCCAGCAAGTACCGCTTGCTCTTCGTCTTCAGCAGAACGCAACACGGCTTCACGTCCGTGCGCTCGACCGTTTTGAGCTCCTTCAGCTTGATCACGCCTTGAGGGCGCGCCGAATTCTGAAAGAGAAACAAGAAACGTCAGAAACGAGAGTCAACATTATAGTAGTTATGGATCTATGACCTGGGATTTGCGTATCTCCAGTGTTTCCTGTTTCAATACTAGCCACTTTCGTTTCCAGATCCAGCTGGTGAAGACGCCCTTTGTCTTCAGACTGACGTAGCCCGACCGTACCGTTGATGGTGTATCGCTGGATGAAGCCATATCTATAGTGACTCGAGAAAGACGGCAAGAAAGAGAGACGTCGCCTGGCGCGATATCGTTGCGAAATGACGGCTAAGGGACGGCCGCCACCGTCGATGATGGGAGTAAGAAGAAAAGGGGTCTTAGTGGCACCGAGTTAGGACGGCCTTCGTATAATATATATATATATTATTGTTTGATGCGAGATCAAAAAAATCACTAAGGGAACAAACTATTCCATGAAACTCTACCCACTTCAAACCCCAAGTACAGCTTAATCTAGGTGCATCCAGACGCCATCTCATCTCCCTTCACAATTTTTCATCGATAGTACATTATAAGCATGGATGCTTTCCGGACTTGAGAACAGAGATTGTAAGAGAAAGAAAGAAATATGGTTAGAAAGGAAATATGTAGGGCACAATGTCGAGGTAGAGATAAACAGGAAAAAGTACTCGGAGACAAAGAAGGAAGTGCGCAGACGGTGGATCATTCATGTGGTATCGTAAGAGAATCATGGTGGGTCAGGATGGCTTGACAGCAGTAGTAAGGAGGATTATACGATAGGCAGGCGCAAAGGATTGTGGAGACACGTATAAAGATAGACCAGTGCAGCAGACTCATGAGGTTTGCTTAGTCCTGAACCGCAAGAGAGGTGCAAGCCCAGGTGACGTACAAGCCTTCTTCAAGAACTCGTGCTGCAAACAAGTTATCAGCATCAACACCTCATCACGTTATAAATAAGTAAAACACATACCTCAAGCAACTCATTCGCCGTTGCCCGACTGCTCACGTCCACACACAGACACACAGCCAAAAATCCCTTCAGCTCCCGACTCAACGCCTCCGGCTTCTTCAGCGTCGGCGTTCCATTTGTCGCAATCAAATAGAGGGCCTTCAAAGGTTCCTCATCCAGATAGGGCGGTTCGTTCTCAATCATTTCTATAGCCATGATTCCCAATGACCAGATATCCACCTTGGCCCCATACTCTTTCTGCTTGACGACTTCAGGTGCCATCCAATATGGCGTCCCGACCATCGTCGCCCGTTTCGACTTTTGATCTGTAAGTTTGGCACAAAAACCGAAATCGGCTATCACACCGACAAGTCAGCAAAGATTGAGCGAAAAAAAAAAACATATAAACGCACTGATCTTAACACGTCCTTGGGCGTCAAGAAGGACGTTGTCAGACTTGATATCTCGATGGATGATACTTTGGCTGTGTAGATGACCAAGACCCTTACACGTCTAGTTGTGAAGATCAGCCAAAAGATGACAGTGAGGACAGGGCATAACACACCTCCAAACAGATGCTCGATATTTGATCCTCCTCGAGAGTATTGTTCTCAATTATGTCAGTCAAAGCTCCTCCTTCCATATACTCCATGACTACCCACAGCTCCGTGCTCTTTACCAGATACGACTCCAAGAAGTTGACAATGTTCGGGTGCTGCGATTCCTTCATGACCAGGATCTCATTGACAATCAGTTCCTTACGCGGCTGATGCGACAAGTCCATCTCCTTGATGGCCACCTTCTTTCCGGTAGACAATGTCTTGGCAACGTAGACATGACCAGAAGCACTTTACGAAACAGTTATGAGGAAACCAACCCTAATTTGCGAAACAAAACCACGTACCCTTGTCCAACCTTCTTGATCTTGCTATACAATGTCTTTGGATCGTCCTGCGATACGACGGACCTCAACTTCTCCATAATCTGCACCTCTGTCATGGTGCTAATCCGCTTTTCCTTCTCCTTGGGTTTCTCCAGAGCAGCTGCAGCGGCTTCAACGCTACCTGACGGCTTAGGCGGCTTGTCCTCTATCTGGACCTTCTTGGGATTCAACGGTTTAATAGGAGGAGGACCGACGATCGCGCCGGCCGGGCCTGCTACTGGATGAGTCGCAGGCTCGGAAGTTGCGGGGGCAGTCTTGCTGGGCACAAGGTGCGGTCGTGAGCCAGACGCCTCGGGCGTCTTGGATCGTTGTTGCGGAGGGGAGGGTTCACGGCGGACTTTTGAAGGAGGTTGCTGAATCGGCTGTTGTCCTTGAAGGGAATCCTGCCGAGCTGGGACTGATCCCGCAGAAGCAGGTGGACCTTTCGCCTTCTGACGAAGCTGGAGGTCAGCGGAAGACGGTGTATGCTCGCCAGATGGTCTAGGAGCCGAAGGAGGTATTCTAGTGGGCGTCAAGAGGGGGCGGGGAGGAGCTGGGCGCGACGCCTGCAAGTTGCCGACGGGAAGTTGAGCCCTCGAAGAACTAGCCGATATCGTACTATATGCTCCATTAGCAGTAGCTCTGGGGATATCACCATTGGAGGTAGAAGAAGCAGAGTCTTGTCTCCTAATCCCTGGGCGCGAAGACAAATCTGAGGACAAAGACGGCGGGAGAGGAGAGTTGAGCTTTCCAATACCGCCGAGACCTGTTCCAGCATTGAATCGCGCAGGTGCACTTGTATCCGAATACGGTGACCCTGACGGCCCCGCCCTCGACATTGCGGTACTTTCCTCCATCTCGCGCTTTTGATGATCTGTGTAAAACTCGAGCACCTCCAACACAGCTTGCGGGTCCTTGGCGTAGTCTTCCCGAGTGATGGCGGACTTGGTTAACAGCTTGTTCCATTGTTCCGGCATCCCCTGTATCAAGAGATGAGAACAGCAGATGGACAAAACAGAGAAACATACTGTAAATGCTCCAGTGACGGGGTCAAAGCCGACATGTACTTTATGCACGAAATCGGTGGGGTTGCTCACACCCATCAAAGGGCTACGCGCGTAGATATCGTCTTGCCAGCTGTACAATTCCTCGTCATTCTTTAAAGAGAAAAACAGCCGCTTGTCCTTGGCCTCCAATAGCAAGCAATACGGCTTGAGGTCAGTTCTCTCGATGCTAGAGATGTCACGCAACAATATCACGGTCTGTTGTGGTGATGTCTGCCAAAATTTGTCAGGTTTCTCATCGTTGAGCGGCCGTGAAGGAACACACCTCAGACTTGTGTAGCGATAAGGTCTGCTCCTTCAGTACCAACCACTTCTTTTGCCAGATCCAGCTGGAGAACGTGCCTTCCTCCTTAACGCTCACCGAGCCGCTGCGAACCACGGAGGATGGAGGCCCTGTCTCCATAGCACGGTTTGGTGACCCGCCAATGCCAGAATAGGATGGGGTATATGTCGACATTGACGGAGAGGTGGGTGTGTACGTGAACGATGTGTTGTAGCCTGAAGAAGCAAGCGAATTACTGTACGACTGCGGGCTATCGTTTCCTCGCCGTTGCGGAGCTTGAGGCGCTGGCCGCGTTGGTGTCAGCGACGTCGCGGTTATATTGTAGGCCATGCCACTGGATTGGTTGTAAGAATATCGTGATACAGGGTCCCGTACGGCGATGCCTATTCAGTGCCAGCAAAACTTGATGTTGGCAGAGGGGGAGCGTCAGGTCGACAGAGCCGTGCGACAGTAGTCGTCGTCGCCGCCGTCGTTATCTGCAACGATGATGAGATATGTTTTGGCGCTGTCTGAGATGGCGAGGAGGACAAGAAGGGCTTTGTTTGGCATTGGGATTGACGGCGGTAAGGTCCGGATAGATCCGGGCACGCCATCACCTAGGTAACTCTACCGTTTTCACCAAAATTCTGTCTGAATGTCATGTACATAATGGATCATTGTCAATTGGCCAGTACTCTATGTATGTTATGGTCCCAAGTCCGAATTTTTCGCGGTGTAAGAGGCAGGGCTGTCAATGGATTTCCATAACAGATTCTTTCAGTGGCAACAATCATTTCTCGTCCAATTCACAGTTTGACAGTGCAGTCATAGAGGAACGCCACAGTAATTTTTTTCAGTACCTGTTTAGCTAAAGATCTTCACACAAATGCGAGGAGGCTTGCATCTGACGGGGGGGGGGCACTGCTGTTGATGATCCCTTCTAGCTGCTGATCGTTTGAGAAGTGTATATATATACCAGGGTAGTAAGCTTTGCTTCAGAGCCTACAACACCACAGGAAAACGATGTCGACTTTGACCGGTTTGGTGGAAGTGAAGTATTAAACATCATTGCATGCTACCGGGAATTGGCACACAAGTGGCAGAGATAGATTGGAGGAAAGGACGGCGGAGGGCAGAACTCGAACTGGGAATCGAATCTGACCATCGACACCCGTTTCGGAATGCCGACCGGGACCAGAATCATTCGACCTGTCGGCAGAGTGTGTACTCCATTCTCCGGAGTACGAAATAGTTCACGGAAGATGTATCAGAAGAAGGTATGCGCGAGTCCCACCCACACCGGTGAGTCCTGCGCAGACCGAAAAATCTAGGGTGTGGAAGTAACAAGACAAATGGGCACATACCACGCATTGGAGACGCGTAGGAACGCATACTAGAAGGTCATGCGACAAGAATAGGGTATTAGAATGACCGCGCGAGTGAGATAGCAAAAGAATATACCATGGCCACAGCATCATTAGCGCGTAAGTACTGACCGAGTATCCTTTTCATAATCTAGATACTCTGATCCCCCACGACATGTCTCAAGACCAGCGAGTACTGCTGTCAATGCTCGTGAGAATAGGAAAAATGTTCATGGGTCGCCCGACCAGCCTGATAGCATGTTAGATGTCGGGTGTGATATACAAGTTACTTGGGTAAATCGTACCTACTAGAATATCAATCACTGCGCTGTTCACACGAGTCCAATTACCTTCGAAAGTATTCCAGTTGGTTTCTTGAAAGCGCTAGGCGTAGTTGGAGAAGAAAGTTTGGCAAGCGCCCAGTGTAGTTAAACTTAGCTTACTGGTTCACACAAATGATAGTTAGGAAAGCTAAATCAAAGATAGATCAAGCAATATTTCTTACTCGACTTATGTACAGTTGACTCCCTGATTACCCATAACCCCATAGGAATTTGCAGAACCAATGGGTATGGGTTATGAGGGAGTCGACTGTACTTGCATCTTATTCTAGAAGATTCTTAACATACGAAATGTCAAGAACTTTCGGTAGAAAATACAAGAAAGTAAAAGAATTTCGGGAGAAGTTGAGGCTGGTACTGCTTACCAAGTTACCAATATCCATAACGTAGAACGAGGGACATATGAAGGGAGATGTCTCCGCCCGTCCGAGATAAACCATTTCATCTTAGCCTGAGAAGGCTTTCACAGCGGCTAATATTATTTACTAGAGAAAGCTTTCTATACGACGAGGATGGATATGAGGTGACAAAAAATGAGTTGCAGTACGACCTATCACCGTCTCTTCGACTCCTTCGCCATCTTTTGTCTATGACATGCATAAGATTAATATTAATGTGAACGTTGCGAAGAACTCACTTTGTCGGATTGTTCTTCCTCGTGTGTGAGAACTCACCAAGCTTATGTCCCACCATATCTTGTGTCACTAGCACGGGAAGGTACTGTTTGCCGTTATGAACAAGAAACCGGATCCTGTGTACACATGTCAGTTTCTTCTGAGCCTAAGAGTCTCAGATAACTTACCCGACAAAGTTGGGCAGGATTGTGCATGCCCGTGCTTGAGTCTTTATCGCGACATTACGTTGGGAAGCTTCTTTGAGGTTGGAAAATGCGACGAAATACGGACCTAACGAACAGAATCAGCAGCAGGAATACGAAAAGCCTAGCAACAACCATTCACCTTTCCAAGCAGATCTCCCTTTGAGGAGGCTAAGCGTCGGCCGCATGAGGGGAAAAAGTTGAAATATTTGTACCGAGAACGTCAGCAGACACGTGAGCATCCCGATTTGGAACCACCGTGGATTGAGTTTTTCCATCTTCACACGATCACCCTCTCGAGACCGCTAAGTCACATTCACCTTCTCTCCACCGTGACAGCCATCTTTGCCACGAGTGCCAGCAAACCTATCACTGAGGGATTTCTCTGTGTATATAATACTGCAGTTCACGAAAAAGGGATGTCATCACGATGATCATTGCTATTCGGCAAACTACCATCGGCCCGACCTCTACCGTTCCCGCAGCGGCGGAGGCGACTGATGGCGCTTCCCTTGGAAGCACTTCCTCAAATGGCGTCGCAAAGGTATGTTTATCACTAAATATTACCCCCCAGTCAGCTCAAGCCACAGTCTGCAAGTCAACTTTAGAATGGGTGTTTCTCGCTTTAGTTGGCATTCTTATCTTGTCCATAATATGGCGGAGGTTCGTATTTATCCAGTCTTCATTCGGCCAAGCATCTCAATCTTTATAGAATGATGCAACTGAAAGCACGTCGATTACCCGCGTCGCAATTCTTTGGGACTCATCGATCCGTGTCTCCTCGCGGATTTGCCGCTGCTACACCAAGATACACGCTACCTCAGTTATCTGACATACCAACGGCCTACCATCCTCCGACGCGCAGTCGTGCAATGGGTACTGCTCGGGAGGACAAGGATGCCCTCCCAGCTTATGATAAGGCCGGTGGTCCACCCAAATACGTCGAAATTGAGTCGACGTTCCTACCCCATGTTGACTCTCAGAGAGTACCATCGGGTACGATTAATCCAGGACCGACACCTGGGTACGAAATGCACGCTGCAGGCGCAAGAATTTAATATTCTCCTATATGCCATATCCATTATATTACTTACGATATCTCGTTACTGTATCTTTACCTATCTTCATTTGCTCCTCGCTTCTTCCCCCGCCCACAATGGCTTTGATTGCTGTGGCGTTGGAGGCAACATATGAGCTTTGTACATTACAGACGTTAGCGGGACCGAAATTAAAAATGATTGAGCCTGAAACTAGTCGGACAACTTGGAAAAGTAATATTTACTTGCCGGTACAGTACTAACTGCGAACTCAGCAATGATAGTGGAGGTAATGATGGCCTTTTCTTTTTGGGCTCTGCGTTTCGTTGACCGCCACAAGTACACTACCTACTAATCTATGGTGAAGGTATACGTCCTTCTCTCTTGTGCCAATCTCTCCACCACTCATTCCGCTCTTTCGGATTACACAGGTCCTCTCTATTTTTCTTCCAAAACAAAGAAGTGTCTCTACGTTACATATACCACAGGAATTATCCTAAGAGAAGGTTGAAGTTACAAGGGACAGGAATACTGAATACTGAGTGAAGAGGAAGAACTTGATACACTAAGGATAGAATCAAGCACATGTACAGCCACTATGGCACGTGCACGTGACAATCACGTTTCGCGAACGATCGGAAATGCCCCGTCCTTCCTTTCACGACCAACCCTCGTCCAGGATGATTCACAGGGTTCGAATGGAGCGCTCTTTACTGGTATTTGAAGGGGGGGAGGGAGGGGCTGTCTCTGCCATTTCGCAAACAGGCCTTTCTTTCTCCCTCCTCTGTCTCTTCCAAAAAAATTCAGTTATGGAATTGTTGCGGACTTCTGCCGCAAAGGAAATTCGAGCGAAGCGTCTATGTATCTGCTGAAGATCAATGCTCATGATTATTTTTCATTCTTGTAGGGCTTGCGGATGAATGGAATCGAGCCAAAGACCAGCCTAAAGCCAAAGGAGCGACTTTCAAGAACTTTTGTAAACCCCTCCGACATGCTGGTATGACATTTGATGGATTGTCTAGTTTTTGGCCTGCGTTAACTCGTAGACGTCCTCCAGGCTTCGTACTGCAGCCAAGCATGCCAAAAGAATGACTGGAAGGGCATAGACTTGATGTGATATGTGTTTCCGATTTATGAAACCCATCTTTGGCACTCTGATATGATTGTTTCTCAGATTTCCAATCTCACAAAATGAAGAAAGCAGTAGTTCATGCGTTTCATGCTTGGAAAGCTTAAGACTACTATTCTGGTAGGTGCCACTGATCTCTATGGTGGCGCTGTTCATGATGGGAACCAGACGACCTTCAATGGCGTGCCGATCTCTGACCCTGGTTTTGCTTCAGCTTTAGCTTCGAATAATAAAAAGAAGGAGAAGAAGCCTGAAGGCAACTTCCAAGTACCTGTGTACCTTTTGCCACTTGTTTCAGCTTGTCTTCCATGCCATCGTATGTCTCGTGTTGTTAGTTATGTGTTCTTTGTAACGTGCGATGGCGCTCCGCCTCGTAATGATTTCTACATTCACAGCCGCATGCATCGAGCCGGACTTCGGTTTCAGCTCCGGAAGGTCTCGTGATCTTTCGCGTTTTCGGAACTGACTCGAACCTGCGCACTGTCGTCGTGAACGTCGAACGCCCACTCTGGATGTCGATCTGGTGCATAAACACATTATCTTAGCATTCGGATTTTGCTATCCTCTACTCTTCAGCTCATCCGACGTTCGCGTAACAAGACGCGAATTTGCTTTACAAATTATATCTTGTGCATTCCCATTTCGTCGACAGAAGCGCCACGATGCAGTGGACTCTCGGCCACTACAAACACAGATACCGAAAAACAGATGAACAACTGGAATTATGAACTCTTGCTCTTTGCTATCGAAGATTTATTTGAAACCCGGTCGGATATCGAAAGGCTACCGTGAGGCTAAATGAACTGCGGCGAATTGACAGAAACGAGCAAGAAGCTTACAATCAGTCAGCAAGCGTGTTCTCCAGCATGTTGGTCGCCGCAAATTTGACTTGCATGCTGTAGTCGTTGCCGTTTTGGTGGCTCTCGCTGTTAAGTTCAGATGCTTGTGCTTACTCTTTTGCGGTAGGCGTAATGAAGCTTGGTTACTCTCATTTCTTTACCTCAGTCTGACACGCTGTGGCGGCTCTTAACGGTAGATGGGCCTAACAGCTGCGATAACGCTTTTCAGGTTGCCGGCGTCTCACAGGACATCAAAAATACACTAATTCCGTCTCAAACCTACGCTGGGTCTTGAAGCTTGTGCTAGGTGAAGGCCACTGATTTATATACATCTCAAGATATACCTGTTTTGTGGTCAAGGAAATGCATTAACGCACCCATGTGGGTCATTTACCAAATACCGGTCTAATTGATCATTACTTTAGAGAAGTTGACGCTTGACTGGGTTTTTGCGCATGATAACACACCCTACATACAGATGAAAACGTGTTGTCCGTTGGCCGGTGCCCTCTAAAGTCCTCCATGTCAGACAAATTCGAGGACAATGTTCGACAGACCCCCCATTCATTGACAGTGAAAGGATGTTCGCGCCTGCAGGTGCTGTAACAATCTTTCCACCGGTCGCCGCCCTCGATGCGTCAGCCTTGCTCAGCTAACCGGGTATCGGCCGTGATGATAGGAAGCAGAGTAATAGCATATGATCGAAAAGTTGTTCTCGCATCATGATGCGGGACACAGCACTAGGCTTTACTCTTCACCCAGGGACATTAACGCGCACACAAGGAGATGTCACTTCGAGTCTCCATTTCTGTATTCAATAGAATGTCAGTACAATTCGCTTATGGCAAGAGATGGACCAGGATCATGACCAGGCATCCGTACCGCAAACTTGATATCAGCTCCTCGAACTTCCTTCAATTGAATTCTTACATTGTGGCATGAAATATACTGTATGTAACAATATAGCTCCGGCAACAAGTGCTCTTTCATTGACAGAGTTGTTGAGGAATCTTTACAATTACAATTTCTACGAACATCATCCAGATTTTAATCATCATGCATTATGGATGTTCGTTTCCGTCTCAATTAAGATGTTCAACACCTCACAGACGTAAGCGACGAACATTCTCTCATTTTACATATGACAAGTTTCAGCTAAACGTAGGATTTTACGTGGACCGTTGGAACAAGCCATTTGAGGATATCCTATATATAATGGAAGCTCAGTGTTTGCCGTTGTTTGCTTATCAAATAATGTTACTTAATAATGTTATCTAAGAATATGACAAAGATATTTATAAGCAATTGGTAAGCAGCTGGGCCGCTCTTTTAGGCACTTAATTCCCACATTTTCATTGGGTGCCTCAACACTTATATAAGCTGATGTTGGCTCATTTGGGATGCATCACAACTTAGGAAGGTAGTTCCCACGGTTCGCTTTTCAACCATTTTTCATTCCTCAACAGCCACTGAACCATTTCTACTGCTTCTTTGATTTTTTGTCAAGTACAATAAGACTATATTTAATATTTATTACATGATTTCAGATGAAAATATCTAAACTATGCAGATAATAAACTAGAATTCATGCAGAGTTAACTAATTATTTGAATCAACAATATCCATTGTGATATTTCACTGCTGTCTTTGGCACTCTTTTAGTACATTCTTTATGCAATAGATTAAGGAAATAGAGAACAATTCATTGTTTAATTTGATAATCTAACCTTGAAGGAGTATTGCTATTTTAATAATGAACAAAGAATATATATAAGTATCTACAAGCAATGCAAGTAATATGAATAAGGTAGTAATAAGAAAAAACATACTATTGATGGAGAATAAATAGTAGGAACTGAGTCAATGCAATGTAGACAAAATGACTGATGTATTTGACTATCTATGACATGTATATAAAGAAAAGGAACAGTAGATACTAATTTAACAGTGGATAAAATACTAAGACATGTGGATATCAAATAGATATTCTCCAATACATACCTCAGTCAGGCACAATGTATGTGTAATGACTGAGGTATACAGGTGTCTATGGTTCCTACTTATAAGGGATCTATGAGGTAGGAGTAAGACAGAGAAAATAGGTAGTGATAGTATATGAAATATCATGTAACATATGAATAACCTCTAACATTTATTGGGTTTAAAAGATAGTTTACATAAGGCTAATTGGTAAGAAAGTGTATGGCCTTTTTTGAGCACTCACTTTGATGCTGTTTTGCAGTCATCCTCTTTTTCTGCCTCTGGGTGCATATCTACTCTTACTTTGTTCATCTGATGGCCAAAGTGTTGAAGCTAATAGGTTTGCAAAAGAAACCTGTTTTTCATTTCCTTTTATTAGATAATCCTCCAAAATATTAAGGCTTTTAGAGATTGTATAGATACTTTCACATTCTTAATTAACCAGAATTGAGTTAAAATCAGTAATCATAAAAGAAAGGATATATGCAATGCATCTACAAATAGTATATCACTAAAAGACATTAGGTAGTAGGGCTTTCCTTCTGGTATTTTGGAATATCTGTGTATGCCATTTCAATTTTTTGTGCATCTGGAATGTCAGAAAGGAGTTGTGCTGCAATGTTTTTAAGAGAATACATGCTAATCTGTGTCAGATATTTTTCAACATTTGATTCTTGATAAGTAAATGGCATGTACATAGGAAATAGCATGGCTTTGCAAAACCCAGTGGGTCAGATGGGTGGGTATATATAGCTATGGGGACAGGCATTGGGTATCTATGACCTGAGAGATACCTGTTGTAAGCTGTATACCTATCTAACTGACCTGTAGATACATAAGACTGTGATTCTGCAGGTATGTTAAATACTAATACAATATATACATGAAATAAACTCACCCTCAGAAGTTCAAGGAGATGAAACAACTGAGGAGAGAGACTATACAATTGTCCATAATGGCAATGAAAAAGTAAGACATGATATTATAGCAATGGACATACCATCTAAGCTTTCCCAATATGACCCACAGGTTGACAGGTACAGGTATGGATACAGTTTAGGATACCTATAGGTTACCCATGCCATTCTCTACATATGTGTCAAGGCAGATATTAAATGGCTTTGTATTATTGAATATGTCAAAGAGGCCAGATTCATTAGATTGAGCATAAAAATATTGTGTAAACCCATAGATATAGATTGTTACACTGTTTTCTCACTATGGAACTTGATTTATAGATAATTGGAACATGTCATTGATAGGTTAAGCAGATAGATATATATAGGTATAGGGTTGAGATACCCATGGTTTGAGATACTGATGTTAATCATGTCTACTTAGAACAGGCAGATATATTAATATGGATTGATTTTTACTTAACTGATAAATAAAAGGTAGATTACCAGTGGAATTTGGTAAATGTACTTAGATAGAATTGTCTACACAATGGAGTAATGAGCCGGGTTTGGGGCGGGCCCCAACAAGCTGAAGTTCCATGCCGCAGTCAAAATTGTGGAGGTCCCGAGCATGCGAGGGGCCTCCACAATCATGACGAAGGCATGGGACAGAAGCTTGTCTATATATTAAATCACAACGGTGTTTGGTGTTGTTAGATTCAAAGGAAATGTTAGGTCAGCTCATTAGTCAGCTCATTAGCTAATATATTTACTTAAGCAATTGGTAAGCAGCTGGAGCGCTCTTTTAGGCACTTAATTCACACATTTTTATTGGGTGCCTCAACACTTATGTAAGTTGATGGTGGCTCTTTTGGGATGCCTCACCACTTAGGAAGGTAGTTCCCACAGTTCGCTTTTCAGCCACTTTTTATTGCTCAGCAGCCACTGAACCATTTCTACTGCTTCTTTGATTTTTTATCATGTACAATAAGACTATATTTAATTTTTATTACATGATTCCAGATGAAAATATCTAAACTATGCAGATAATAAATTAAAATTCATGCAGAATTAATGAATTATTTGAATCAACAAATATCTGTTGTGATATTTTACTACTGTCTTCAGCACTCTTTTAGAAGATTCTTTATGCAATAGGTTAAGGAAATAGAGAGCAACTCAATGCTTAATTTGATAAATCTAACCTTGAAGGAGTATTAATATTTTAATAATGAATAAAGAATATGTGTAAGTATCTACAAGCAATGTATGTAATATGAATAAGGCAGTAATAAGAGAAGAAATACCTCAGTCAGACATAGCATATGTGTAATGACTAAGATATGCAGGTGTCTACAGTTCCTACTTATAAGGAATCTATGAGATAGGAGTAAGATAGAGAAAATAGGTAGTGATAGTATGTGAAATAATAAAAGAGTAAATTCAGGTGACATATCATGTAACATATGAATAACCTTCAACATTTAATACTTAATGAACAAAGAATATAGATAAGTATCTATAAGCAATGCAAGTAATGTGTATAAGCCAGTAATGATAAAGAGACATATCTCAGTTAAGCACAGTGTAGGTGTAGTGACTGAGGTATATGGGTGTCTGCAGTTGCTATTTATAAGGGATCAACAAAATAGGAGTGAGATGGGAAAAGTAGATAGTGATATATGAAATAATAAAAAGGTAAATTCAGGTGAGATACCATATAATGTATGGATAATCCCCAATAATACTTTGTTCATCTGATAGCTAAGGTGTTGGAGCTGATAGGTTTGCAAAAATAACCTGTTTTTCTTTTTCTTTCATTGGATAATCCTTCAAAATATTAAGGCTTTTAGAGGTTGCAGAGATACTTTTACATTCTTAATTAATCAGAATTGAGTCAAAGTCAGTAATCTTTAAAGAAAGGATATATACTGTGCATCTGTAAATAGTATATCACTAAAAAACAGTAGGTGTAGGGCTTTCCTTCTGGTATAGGGAATATCTGTGTATGCTATTTAATTTTTGGTGCATCTGGAATATCAGAAAGGAGTTGTGCTGCAATATTCTTAAAGGAATACTTGCTAACCTGTGTTAGTCATATTTAAAATTTGATTGTTAGTGAACAAATGAGATATATGTTAAGGCAAGTAAGATGTTGGATTGACAAGCAAGAAGCTCTATCACATTCTGTAGGCCAAGTTTGATACCCTTATGTTGGAATAATTATATACTGAATATAGACATTTGAGTACCCTCACCATGTTTCCACTTATTACTATAGATTGCTATACTGTATGAAGGTGAGTACTTACCTATGCTACCTTATTTACCTTACTAATGAGCACCTATAGTCTACATTATAGCTAAGGGTGTATTCTAATAGGTACAAACCTATGCATGTCACTATTCTTAGATAAGATGCATGAAAGGAATTAGGTTTATTTGATTAAGCATAGAAGTACAGCATAAACCCATGGATATAGGTAATTTCAAGATATAGAATGGTATATATAGTGGAGTAATAAGCCGGGTTTGGGGCGGGCCCCAACAAGCTGAAGTTCCATGCTGCAGTCAAGATTGTGGAGGGCCCGAGCATGCGAGGGGTCTCCACAATCATGACGAAGGCATGGGACAGAAGCTTGTCTATATATTAAATCACAACGGTGTTTGGTGTTGTTAGTTTTAGGGGGAATGTTACTTAATAATCTTACTTAAGAATATGACTAAGCATGACAAAGATATTTACTTAAGCAATTGGTAAGCAGCTATGCCGCTCTTTTAGGCACTTAACTCTCACACCAATATCTACCCATTAGGAACTCTTTTCCCACACCCCTAAATTCTTCGCACATAAGGCTGCCACACCTTTCCCTCCTTTCCTCCTCCCCTCATCTTCCCCTCTATTGCTGCCTCTTGCTTCTTCTATATCTCCCTCATCTCTTTTGCTCTTTCCTTGGCTTCATTGGTGGATATTGCTAAATCAACAAGGAGAAATGTGTGTATATTTAATTGTTATATTTATATCAATCATACTGATCATTTGCATCATCTATACTGATCCTGATCATCAAACTTCCTTCTGTTCTTGCTGTCACATTCCCAGAGCTCAGATTACCTCTATCTGAGCCATCCAACCTATTTGGAACAAGATACATGTATGTATTCATTATATTATTATTATATCAATTATATTGATTATTACTATCTACAGTGATCTACAGAGCATCTCTTAGCATAGAGCTCTTCATCTGCTGTTGATATCATATATCCTCAGTCCAGAATTTCTTTCTTTGAAGTTTCCAAGTCTAAAAATGTATGTATATATGATATATCTTTTTTAACTCAAGTATATTAATTATGATTGTCATATACAGGTCTACACCTCCCTCCACACCATCTCATGGGCGAGAGCGTAATGCTGAGCATCTCAGTCGTGTCTTAGACAGTCCTGAGCACCGCCGCATACCTCATCAACCCACTGTAGTATCTGAGAGTAGTATAGATAATGATGTTGATCCATTCATTGGTGATATGAATGATGCCCCTAATTTGCAGACTGTGCAATATAATGGGAAGACTTATAGATTGCCTTTAGGGATGGCAAATCTTATAAATAATACATCTACATATGATGCCTCTATTCCTTCTGCTCCCACTGCTCCTACATGTGGTCATCATATTCAGCAACATTTACCTTCTGTAAATGAAGACATTACTCCTTCAAATTTGCATCAGCAGTTTGCCAATACTCCCTCTCTTCATTCTGCTTCTGTTCATCATGGACATCATGTACAACAATATACATCATCTGTGAATTCAGATTCTATTGCTTATCAGGACCCTTCTAATTTACGCCAACAATTGGCAAATCTTCCTCCTCTTCCTGTTCCTTCTGTTCGTCGTGGACGTCATGTTCAACCACATCCATCTGTTATAAATCCACATTCCAATATTCATCATAATAATTCCTCTTCTGATTTACAACAACAATTTGTAAATCTTCCTCCTCTACTCCCTCCACCAATACGTGGTCCTCCTGTACAGCAGCATGTATTATCTGTAAATCCAGATCCTTCTTTCATTTTAGAAATGGATAATATTCCTTCTGTTCCTTCTGCTCCTATATCGTGGACGTCATACTCAACAGTCTACTGTCTCTGTAATGCCAGTTCCTGTTCCTCATTTGATGAAACAGAGAGTGCACCTGATGATGATGTTCCTCCTGATTTAGAGAGAGAGAATGCTCTTGATAAGCTGATCCTCCTAATTTAGAGAGACATCTCCCTCCTAATATTCTCAATGTTCATGATTTACCATTAGGATTACAGCCTGTTGATGAGAATAGAGATGAATTTCAGCTGTTGTCATTGGGTGAAATGAAATTTACATGTGCTCACTGTGGTGCTCTTCATTGGATAGTAGAGAAGCTGTCTAAATCATCTAAAAATAACCCAGTATTTGGTGGATGTTGTTTCAGTGGTAAAGTTGAACTACCTGCACTTCAAAAACCTCCCACTTTTTTATGGAATTTGTTCTGTGGTCAAGGAGATTAGAGAAAAAGATTTTCGAAAATATATTAGACAGTATAATGCTGCATTTGCTATGGCTTCCTTGGGTGTGAAAGTGGATAACAGTCTAAACACTGGCAATGGTCCTTATGTGTATAAAATTCAAGGTGAACTTACTCATAAATTGGGTCAGTTACTGCCAGGAGACAATGGTTCAGCTAAATATGCTCAAGTATATTTTTTGGATCCTGAAGATGCTATTAAGAAGCGGAATTTCAACAACCAAAATCAATTGGATGGTACTATACTGCTGGAATTACATGATTGGTTTATTGAAAATAATGTGCATGTCAGAACATTCAAAATGGCCTGTGAAAGACTGGAAGGATGAATACCAGAGATATTGAGCGACATTGCTGTATCACTATGACTGCTGATCAGGATAAGCGACGTTGGAATCTGCCTACAGAATCTCAGATTGCTGTTGTTATTCAGGATAATATGAGCTATGATGCTAAACGTGATATTATGGTGTCTCTTCGACAAGGTCATCTTATGCGGATCCAGGATTATAGTCCCTTTTATCTACCATTATACTATGTTCTTTTATTTCCAAGAGGAGAACTGGGATGGCATATTGGAATTCCATTAAGAGGAGTAGACCTCACTGAGGTTCAAAATAATCATGAAGAGCCTGGAAGTGATGATGCTGAAGAAGATGGTCAACAAACAAAGAGGAAAACAAAAAAGTGTTACTCAAAGAGAGTACCATTGCTATTATCTTCATATACGACCTGAATATATAGAGTCAAACCATCTCTTTAGAGCACTAAGTCTTTTCCAACAGTATATCTGTGATGCTTTTGCCCAGACTGATCAGGCCCGACTGCTATGGTTAATGTATAATCAAAATCAGATACGTGCTGATGTATATCAAGGATTGGTGGATAGTGTTCAAGATAGAGTAGATGTTAACATGAATGATGCTGGGCAATCGCTTTATTCTTCCTTCTTCATTTATTGGAGGTTCCCGACATATGTTTCAACTGTATCAGGATTCTTTGGCTTTGGCCAGATTTTTTTCCAAGCCAGATTTCTTTTTTACAATCACTGCCAATCCCAGATGGAAGGAAGTGGTAGATAATCTCTTGCCTGGACAAAGTCCTAATGACCGCCCTGATTTAATTGCCCATGTATTTCATGAAAAAATCAGAATAATATTGCATAAAATCAAGTCATGGACTATTTGGAAAATATGTGGGACATGTTTGTACCATTGAATTTCAGAAACGAGGTCTTCCTCATATTCATATCCTTATCTTCTTATCTCCTGATTCACGTATCCATGATCCTCATTTGGTTGATTGTGTTATTTCTGCTGAAATACCTGATGAAAAGAAATATCCAAGGCTTTATAAGGCTGTTACTAAATATATGATCCATGGTCCATGTGGTGCTATGAACCCAAATGCTGTATGTATGAAAGATGGCAAATGTACAAAGGGCTTTCCAAAACCTTTTCAGAATGAAACTATGATGGCTGAAAATGGATATCCTTTATATCGTAGACGTCAAGGTCACACATTCAAAATTAATGACCCACACTCTCCTTTAAATGGAAAGACAATTGATAACTCTTGGGTTGTTCCTCACTCTCCACTTTTACTCTTACTTCTTGAGTGTCATGCCAATCTAGAAGTTTGTGTCTCAGTCAAGGCTTTTAAATATATACATAAATATGTATACAAAGGACATGATAGAACAACAATTGGGTTCCGAAATACTGAAGATGAGATTCAGCAATACTTGGATGCATGCTATATATCAGCAGCAGAAGCTACTTGGCGAATATTCCATTATTTTATGCATCAGGTTAGTGTTTTTTCAAATTAAATGTTTATATTACAAGAAGACTCATATATTAAATAAATAGGAAAAACCAAATGTAGTTCGTTTGGTTGTGCATTTGCATAATGAGCATATGGTAGTCTTTGATGGAAATGACAATGCTCAGACAGTAGTGGACCGAGGTGCTGCAGGATGCACAATGTTGACTGAATTTTTTGAAACAAATAAAAATGGAAGCTAAAGCAGCTATTCAAAATCCTGCTGATGCCTCTACATTAGCACGTGATTGCCTTTATCAAGAGTTTCCTCAAAAGTTCTGCTGGAATAAAAAGAATAAAAATTGGACTATTCGCAAAAGAGGTTTTGCCATTGGTAGAATGTATTTTGCCCATCCAACTTCTGGAGAGCAGTTCTATCTTCATCTTTTATTAACAGTAGTACATGGACCAACCTGCTATGAGGATCTTAAACACTTTGAAGGTGAAAATTATGAGACATTTAGAGCAGCCTGTTTAGCACGTGGTCTACTACAGAATGATAGAGAATGGAGTCAATGTTTGGAGGAGGCATCTGTATTTAAGCTGGGACCACAACTTCGACAACTCTTTGTTATTATTCTCAGAGATTGCCATCCCTCTGATCCATTAGCTTTATGGAATCAATTCAAAGTTTCTATTTGTGAAGATTTAGAAAGACATTTTAATCCCAATGAGAATATCACAGCAGATGATATCTATGACTATGGATTATATCTTCTGGAAAATGAATTGAGATCTTTTACAACAGATTTTGGTTTACCAGAGCCTAATAGGCAAAGATGGAGGGCTATGAACTTTGTTGATTCCAATCCACTAATTGCAGAGCAAAGAAGATATATTGCTGCAGATCAGAGTCAGTTAGCAAGAGAACATCAAGAGAGACTGAATACAGATCAGAGAATTGCTTTTGATGCAGTCTATAATGCTGTAATGAACAATGAACCAAAGGTATGTATTTTATATATAATAATTAAACAATTATATTTATACATGTAAACCAGTTATTTTTCTTGCATGGACCTGGTGGAACAGGAAAAACATTCACATATAATACATTGTGTTATGCACTACGAGCACAGAACAAAATTGTTTTATGTGTGGCTTCATCTGGCATTGCATCTCTTCTTTTAATGGGTGGCCGTACTGCACACTCTACTTTCAAAATTCCTATAGACCTTTATGAAGGACGAACCTGTAATATTAAGCGTAGATCCCATCTGGCAGAGTTAATTCAAAAGACTGATCTCATTGTTTGGGATGAAGTTCCTATGCAGGATCGATTTTGCCAAGAGGCAGTAGATGCCTCATTGAGAGATATTAGAGGGGATGAACGTCCTTTTGGAGGTCTTACAGTTGTCTTTGGAGGTGACTTTCAACAGATCCTTCCTGTAGTGATTAAAGGCAGTAGAGAACAAATTATTGCTCAATGCATTCAACGATCTCCACTTTGGAGAAGTATTACTGTCCTTAAACTGACACAAAATATGCGATTGGAGAATGATGAAGTTGAGTTTGCAAAGTGGCTGTTAGATGTTGGACATGGAAGAAACTCTGATAACTCTGGATTTGTTACTCTTCCAGATGCTATGAAATGTGGTGACACTATTGAGGATCTTATAAAGGCAATCTATCCTTCCATCCATACACTCAATCCCTCTCATTACAATGATGCCTTTTTCTCAGAGCGAACAATTCTCTGTTCTCAAAATACAGATGTTGATGATATCAACAAGATAATTCTTAGTCATTTTCAAGGACAGGAAAAGGTTTATTATAGTGCTGATACTCAACAAAGAGAAGAAGGGGTTGATGGAGATATGGAATACCCTATAGAATTTCTAAATAGTATCAATATGCCAGGATTTCCTTTGTCAAAGTTATGTCTTAAACAAGGAGTCCCATTAATGCTTCTAAGAAATTTGGATCCAAAAAATGGTCTTTGCAATGGGACACGTGTCATTCTCATAGGCATGGGTCATAGACTTCTCCATGTCAGAATACTTAGTGGTGATCATAAAGGAAAGACTGCATTTATTCCACGTATCACTTTGAGCTCTGGTGCAGAACTTCCATTTGATTTACGTCGGCACCAATTTCCAGTCCGTGTTTGCTTTAGCATGACAATCAACAAGTCTCAAGGACAATCTGTCAAATATGTAGGTATTAATCTTCAGACTCCTGTATTTACACATGGACAATTGTATGTAGCTCTATCAAGATGTACTTCAAAACGAGGTGTAAAGGTATTAGTAAAATCTGGATCTCCAGAATTTAAAACACCTAATATTGTATATTCAGAAGTTCTTATAGATTAGAGAATAGAATAAAATAATTTAAAAAGGAGTGAATAAAGTGAGGAGTAATAAGCCGGGTTTGGGGCGGGCCCCAACAAGCTGAAGTTCCATGCCGCAGTCAAGATTGTGGAGGGCCCAAGCGTGCGAGGGGTCTCCACAATCATGACGAAGGCATGGGACAGAAGCTTGTCTATATATAATGGAAGCTCAGTGTTTGGTGTTGTTAGTTTTAGGGGGAATGTTACTAAGCATTACAAAGATATTTACTTAAGCATGACAAAGCAGCTGGAATGCTCTTTTAGGCACTTCATTCCCATGTTTTCATTGGGTGCCTCAACACTTATATAAGCTGATGGTGACTCATTTGGGATGCCTTACCACTTAGGAAGGTAGTTCCCACAGTTCGCTTTTCAGCCACTTTTTATTGCTCAACAGCCACTGAACCATTTCTACTGCTTCTTTTATTTTTTGCCATATACAATAAGACTATATTTGATATTTATTACTTGATGACAGATGAAAATATCTTAACTATGCAGAGTTAACTAATTATTTGAATCAACAATATCTATTGTGATATTTCACTGCTGTCTTTAGCACTCTTTTTAATATATTTTTATGCAATAGGTTAAGGAAATAGAGAGAAACTCATTGCTTAATTTGATAAATCTAACCTTGAAGAAGTATTGCTGTTGTAATAATGAACAGAGAATATGTATAAGTATCTATGAGCAATGTAAGTAATGTGAATAAGGCAGTAATAAGAGAG
>JANDKJ010000597.1:0-71869 GCA_028551335.1 Armillaria sp. CMW 4456 | reverse complement strand
CATATGTCTTAGTATTTTACCCACTGTTTAATTAGTATCTACTTTTACTTTTCTTAATATACATGCCCCTTATATTCTCAATCATATCCCCATAACTGTTGAATGCATTAAAGGTAGCACATATTTTTTATTTGAAGCAAATACATTAATCATTTTGTCTACATTGCACCAACTGAGGTATGTATCTTACTATTCAATTTACTGTCCCATCACTTACAATTACTCTTAGTTCTTACCATTTATTCTTTGTCAATCTACAGTCATTTTGTCTATATTGCACTGACTCAGTTGTTACCATTTATTCTACATCAATAGTATGTTGTCTCTCATTACTACTTTATTCATATTACTTGCATTGCTTGTAGATACTTATATATATTCTTTGTTCATTATTAAAATAGCAATACTCCTTCAAGATTAGATTTATCATATTAAACAATGAGTTGTTCTCTGTTGCCTTAACCTATTACATAAATAATGTACTAAAAGAGTGCTAAAGACAGCAGCAAAATATCTCTTAATGTCAAATCCTTAATTCTGCATGAATTTCAATTTATTAGTTGTATAGTTTAGAGATTTTGATCTGTAATCATGTAATAAATATCAAATATAGTCTTATTGTATATGGCAAAAAAATAAAAGAAGCAGTAGAAATGGTTCAGTGGCTGTTGAGGAATAAAAAATGGTTGAAAAGTGAACCATGGGAACTACCTTCCTAAGTTGTGATGCATCCCAAATGAGTCACCATCAGCTTATATAAGTATTGAGGCACCCAATGAAAATGTGGGAATGAAGTGCCTAAAAGAGTGGCATAGCTGCTTACCAATTGCTTATAAATATCTTAGTCATATTCTTAAGTAAGATTATTAAGTAACATTCCCCCTAAAACTAACAATACCAAACACCATTGTGATTTAATATATAGATATATAGATAGGATATAGGATAGAATAGAATAGGATAGGATTCCCCCTAAAACTAACAACACCAAACACTGTTGTGATTTAATATATAGATTATATATACAGCTGGTTATTAATTGTCTACATGGTTAAGGACTCGGATCTGCCACATCCCGGCAGCCCACTCCTACTGGTAATTACTAGCACTCACCATTGCACTCACCCATTTGCACTCACTTTGTGAGCGCTAGCATTCGAGTGAGCGCCAAGTGCAAATATGTGAGCGCTTTTTTCTCTCAGCCCATTTTCACTTCACATCTTTATGTACTCACCAGTCCCTTAGTCTTATCTTAGTCTTATCACATTACGTCCATCAACTCATCATTGTCCGCCTACTTGCTTCCCAATGAACCACATAACAACACAGGGGATCGAACATGGATTTCATTGGTTAGGTCACCAAAACCTTGTTTTCAGTAATTTTTTCCTCCAGGCGAGGCTAAGATGATCTACAGAGGGAACCTCAGCTTTCCCAAGACACGTCACTCATTCCAGTCCTCTGGTGGCCCTAACATGAACATCATTTGTGTTAGACCCAAACTTCACGTGACTCTAACAACAAACAACCGGTTACTTCGCGTTCGAGTATTCCCGGTGAGTCGCTTGTTAGCGTGAGCGCTGGGCTAAGTCCTTAGCACTTTAGCGAGAGGAGGGTTGAGTGTCAAGCGTAAGCTGGTGTGTTATAACTTAGCTCAAAGCTGGTCTTTTACCAGTGCGAGCGTCCTACTTAAATACATGGTGCATATACTACTATTGTCTATTGTATGGCGCCGGTGTTTGTCCTGTGCGAAGCGACCGGTGGGAAAGGATGCTGACGGGGAATGGTGAAGACAAGGGGAAGCCCCAATAGGGTGGGAAAAGGCATGAGAACGAGGGTCAGACGAGCAAGCGAGTGGAGTTAGGCACCGATTGGCGGATGGTGCGAGACGAAGGGTTGGGTTGATGATGGTAACGTGATGATGTCTGGGGTTAGGGTCGAAATAGGGGTAAAAATCGTAACAATTTGACTAGTAGAAGTGGGCCGCTGGACCACGGCATATTCCGAGTCCTTAATCTAGTCCAATGAAATAAATAATTATATATTATCCATCATAATAACGTACTCCTATTGCTGGGATCATTTTTTAAAAAAACCTATGAGCACTGTGAGATGATCTTAATCAATTTTTTCTCTATTTAGTTCAATAAATATGTGGTTGACTCAGTATCTCATTCAGGCTCTCTCAACACAGCCACATACTACTGATAAAGCATTTCATCAAACTTGATGAGCACAGCCACAGATAGCCCATCAAGTTCAATGGGCACAGCCACATCACACTGGATGAGCATCCCATCAAATTTGATTGCATAGCCACATTTTACAGATACAGGCTCAGGACTCAATGGGAAGCAAGTTGAATTAGATGGAAGTAGAGAACACAATATGTTTTTATAGTCATTCTTTGTTCCTCATGTAATTATAAATGATGACATTGCTAATATGCAAAATCCACACCTGTCAAGGGTGGCTGGTATGGGTACCAGTACGAGAGTTCATACCCATAGGAGGCCCATGCTATTCACTATTCAGGGCAAGATGCATACATATACATATATGTGAAGGGTCCTGTCATCTGATTCACAACTCCAATTAATTTCATTGAAGCCACCTTCATAGATGGTAAACAACCTGTTATCAGACACAGTGTAACTGTTGCTAAACCATACAGGCATGCATAAAAACTCATGTCAATGGCTGTGTAGTTGATACTTTCCCAAGTGGCTCAATTTTATGACATGTCATTAGTGTAGATACATTGTAAATATAACCTCAGACATGATAATAGAAATGGCTCTGTTACCTGTAGATACATCATAAGTATAACTACAGTAAGATAATGAGTAAGAACTAATGCAAAATGATAAGAAGATACTAACCTTCAGATGTGATAATAGAAATGGCTGAGGGTAAGACTACATATGTTTGGTGTATATATATTTGTCTCAGAAAATTGAAAATATATATAAAAGAAAATAATACCAGGCATACGCCATTTTAATCCTCTACAATTAGCAACATCTAACTAGAATGGGGGGTTATGTCAACAGCTTTATGGAACTCAATGAATGCTTTGTCAGTACCTCCATTGAACTCGATGAAGGCTTGACAATTCAAATTACAGCAGCATGTGCTGCAAGTTTAGACCAAGAAAAGGAAATATTTTTGAAATTCACTCTCATACAGTGACCTTGGCAATTTGGCAATCAGTCAATTTGTCATTAGATATACCAGATATAGAAAGATATTTGAAAATTATATATATATATAGAAATTAATATTATCTTATCTTATCTGTAAAATATCTTTCACTTTAGGAAGTTCCCACAGGGGGGTTTGTACTACTAAGACCGAGTCAAGGACTCAGAACCAACTGAGTCACAAGGACTTGGAATTAGCAACATCTAACTAGAATGGGGGGTTATGTTGACAGCTTTATGGAACTCAATGAATGCTTTGTCAGCACCTCCATCGAACTCAATGAAGGCTTGACAATTCAAATTATAGCAGCACATGCTACAAGTTTAGACCAAGAAAAGGAAATATTTTTGAAATTCACCCTCATACAGTGACCTCAGCAATTTGGCAGATATTAATTCAAATTATACTGGCAATTGCCACAAGTTTAGACCAAGAAAAGGAAATATTTTTGAAATTCACCCTTATACAATAACCTTGGCACATCGGCAATCAGTCAATGTGTCATTAGATATACCAGATGCAGAAAGATATTTGAAAATTAGATACATATATAGAAATTAATATTATCTTATCTTATATCTTATCTTATCTGTAAAATACCTTTCACTTTAGGAAATTCCCACGGGGGGTTTGCACTACTAAGACCGAGTCACAAGGACTCGGAACTAGGCACCCATTCCGTTCTCGTCATCCATTGAAATCACTACCGGACATCGTTGGCCCAAAAGAGCTTACGCTGACAGCCTACTTCAGCCTTCGCTTTCCTTTTGCCGCGTTCTTGGACATTATGTGTGCTCATTTCAAATTGAAAACCATAGGCGGAATATAAATTGTCCATATGATTTTCAGGGGACAGGTACTACATAGAGAAACGGACGGCAAACGGACGGGTTACAAATCATCCAGCCGGCTCACGACTTCCGTTGCACTTGGACGGCGATCCCATTGAAAATCCATACACTCTTCTACAAGGGTCCACAGTTTATCGTCGGGAAAGACGTCTACTGACGGGCGCGGATGGCGTGTGCTTTGAATTACCGCCCTCCAGACGGAGCCGTTATCGCGTATGTCCGGAAAGGGCGGCTGCAGAGTAAAAATCTGTTGCTAGGAGGTGAGCAGCTCAACGACTCGGGGGAAGAAAAGATGCTAGCCTCAATGATAGTACATCCTAAGGCATAAATATCTCTTGCTGAGAAAGACTGGTGCTCGTATGATGGGTCAATCGTTTGGAACTCTGGAGCCAGCCATCGCACGTAATTTAGACAGAAGACATTGGGTGGTGGTGTCTCAGAGTCATGAATTATCGCCGATTCGATCCCTGCTAACAGGCATGTATGATTGTCGTCCACAAGAATATTGGTCTGATAATTTTGTATCGTTTCAGGTCCTTCTAGAGGGGAATATGGATATACGTACGCCATGTATATTGCAATGAGCAATCTGCGGATCAAAGTTGTGCAGAAAAGCTACTGCACTAGCGATCTCCTTGATCTAATCGGAAAAATTCTTGAGGATGCAACGGCCATGCATTGGTTGTACGTACGCATTTTAAGCGATCATGATCCTTGTTTGTGTCCAAAAATCGTATAATATTGCATTTCATCCATGGCGATATGAGACATAATCTATCGACAAAATTTGCAGTATTGATACCGATAAATGGAAGAATATTTTTATGATGCAGGTGCTTCCATATGACCGCCTCATGACAGAGTTCCTGGGACAACGTAAGTTGTTTATGCCTTATATTATCATCGAGTCTCAACCTTACCTTGAAAAAGCTCTTTTTCTCAATAGCCGTCATTGAAAACGTCCGAAATACCTTCAAACATACACCCCTTCCATTGATGCTTCCTTTCCATATGTCCTACGATACCCATCAACACACAGTCTGGATGGACTTATGACGAGCTTACCGAGGCCTCTCCTCCATCGATAGGATAGCCAGGCTCCCGCACGACTCCTTCATTCTTCATGATATTATCGGGAAAGAGATCCCTCTCCCTAGTAAGTGCATAGAGGCACTTGAAGCCTGCGACGAAGTACTGCGGGTCATCCTTCCAGGCCTCATCTAGCTGCTACAAAATAATCAGCATAATGTCAAAGCGTATAAAGGCTTTTGGAAAAACCTTTTGCAGGACATTCAGCACATTTTTGTCCACAGGAGACTTTGGAAGGAGTCTGATGTCTTGCCAGGGCTTATTCTCTGAGCTAAGAATGAGGCGAATTTTCCTTTCGAGGGAAGACCCCTCGAGATTTGTTGGCACTGTCTGCCAGCTCGAGGACAGCTCATTGCTCACACTCATTGGTTCTGTGATGTCTAAGTGTCAGCGTCACCGTACTTATGTATGATGGCGTCTAGTACTGACCTCGAGAACCGTGAAACACTGGCAATAGACGCCAGACATCAACCTTCGTGGCTTCTAAGCCAATGGAAATGAAAAAAGATCAAGGCATGAGAAACTAGTGCGTCTTCGGTACTACTCTAAAAATATGTGAGCGGTTAATTCATTCGGAAGCTAACGGGGTACTTATCTTCTGGTGGGCGACTATTTTTAACTTGAAGACCTGGGATTCTTGTCATGGAATCAAATAGCCTGGGACCCGGGGAAAGGGATAGCCCCTGTCGACTCCCAGCCGGCCACGTGCCGCGTCTCATTTTTTCATTTCGCTTCCGTTTTCACCGCGGCGAGAGTACCAATGCGGCGACGGCGCCCGGCGTTTCCAGTGTTAGATAAGTCTTCTGGCCGAAAGATCAGTATATACTAAGTGCCGCAGCAGGCTGGCATCGCTCTGTTCTCGATAGGAGATGGGCTGTGACCAAATTGTCGACCATGGAGGTTACCCGCACCCCAGGTACCAGGCTTTATCTGCAGTTCAGGCTATGATTTACGTCCTCGCTAAAGCCTTGCGCTTCTGCTAAGAGCGTCGGAAAATGTTGCCCGACTGTAGGTAGCATCGTAACAATTTGAAATGAAGTGTACGTAGAAGTACACCTATCGCTGCGAGTGTGACTCCGAACAACTGTAAACTACCGCAAATTGGTTCCTACTGGCGATGTACAGACTAGATATACCTTTGTCTTATTTTTTTCAAGTGGCAAACAATCATATCAATGACGTGTCTACCACCAACTACAACCTGTCATTTACGCTGCTGGCACGGTTCCCTGGCTCCGTGTGGCGTCAAAAAGACCTAAAGCTAGGGTAGATGGAATAATACAATGTGATAGGTAAGTACAAAGGTCATCGACTTTTCACATGGAGAAACTAAGCTATAATCTCAACTTCTCATGAGACCTTCGAATTCGCAACTCGGCAGATTTTCTATTGGTGCACGCCACAAGCGGCTGTTACTTTGAATGTCGGATCTTGTGCGTTGTAGTATACATCCAAAACCGGAGGAATTCTCATGACCGGAAGGAGGAAATATAATACCTTTGGACACGGTCTTACGTTCCTTCGTTTCATGCCGGTTGGACTAGTCTAAGACAATGTAAGCTCTCAGTTGTCGGACAGCTGACTGGGCATAAAGTTCGATCTCATTATATACAGTTACGAAGATGACAATTTACTATACAAAGCCACGTATTAGCTACATATTTCTAAGACGTTCTTCAACCGCTTCGGCACTGAGGCGCTTCTCTACTTCGAAATTCATGCAGTCCTCTACAAGTTTCCATAGTGCATCTGATGGAAATACGTCCCGTGGTGGTCGTGGATGAGATGTTCCCCTCCTGATCACCAGGTTTGCAACAGAACTAGTATGAGGAATGTGACGGAACGGCTTATCCAATGTGAATATCTGTTGACTGCGAGTTATTATCTACCCAATGTCAGTAGAGATCTGAATACCTCAATAATTGTGCATCCAAGTGCATAAATATCTCTTGCCGGGGAGCTTTCTATCTCATATGCTGGCGAATCAGGCAATTGACACTCTGGAGCAAGCCATCTTGTCGAATTCTGGTTTAGTGTGTTGCTCGACGGTACCTGTGTCGCAATTATTAAGGAGGACCCGAAATCCGCGAGGAGGCAGCGATGGTCATCCGCAATAAGGATATTGTGCTATGAGAAAAAGTCATGAGTGATCGACTCGGATATCATGTACAACGCTGCGTACCCCACGTATATCGCCATGAACAATGTGGGGCTCCAACTTGTGCAGAAAGACCAACGCACTGGCTACCTCCCGGATCTAACAGTGGATATACATGAAGAACCAACCGTAGTTGTGCATATAAATGACGTACACTTTTCAGGCGGTCATGGGCACGGCCCAGGTTGGACTCTAAAAATGTGATGATGTTTCTATTCTCCATCCAAGGTGATATGAGACAGTATCTTCCTCGAAAGCTGGTAGTATTCAGGCCAATGAATGGAAGAATATTTTCATGTCGCAATTGTTTCCATATGATTGCTTCCCGGCACAGCTCCTGATAGTATGACCATGGGTAAGACGCAACGACACTGTCAAAGCACAATTCTACCCTCACCTTTAATAATCTCTTCTGTTCCTCTTGCGTGGTTGAAAAGGTCCGAAGAACCTTCAAGCACACGACTTTCCCGTTCAATTTTCCTGTCCATATGTCCTACAACAGAAATCAATGCGGCGTCTTTCATGATTTTGAAACTCGTGCTTACCGCCGCACCCCCTCCATCAATGGGATCTCTTTCGTCTCTAACAATTCCCTCACTCATATTGAAGCATTCAGGAAATAGGTCTCTCGATTTACTGAGCACCCTGAGGCATTTGAAACCTCGTGTGAAGTACTTCGAATTCCTATCAGAATTGTCTAGCTCCTGTCGGACCATCAGCACTAAACTCAACAAGGTATGGACACAAGACCTTCTGCAAGATATTAAGGACTTTTCCGTCCACGGGTGACTTTGCCACAAGTTCGATGTCGTTCCATGGCTTGGAAACAGACCGAAGAATGGCACGGACCCTTGTTTCCAACTCAGAATTTTTGAGGCTGCTTGAAAGCTTCTCCCACCCCGACGACTCGGATGTAGACATCGCAAATTTCGAGATGTTGTAAAGAGGTACACACGTCGAAGATTGATCAGTGTCGTGTGGTATCGGAGGAGATGGAGCTCAGGAATAGTGTAAAAGTTCTGAGGACCGGTTTGATTTATACTGGAAAACGAACAGAATAATGGGACAATGTGCCGATTAGGGACAAACGGCTACTGTATGGTGAAGTGCAAAGTTGTGCGTATGTGAAAGAATTGTGCATGCCTACATTGTCATATTCTTCATGTCCCATCCGGCCTTTTGGGACCAATTGAATAGTCCCTTGTAGTATTCAGATAATGTGAGCCCGTGAAATGGCCTTTCAAGTTCATTGTCCTATTTGCGCTCAAATGAAGTCCTTGTGATCACGATAAGTTGACTGAGGGCGTCTACGCTAGCGAAGCTGATGATGACCACAACCTTGGACTTGCAGATTTTTTCATCGACAGCCACCGTTGTCACGAATCTGTATTCACTAGTAGAGATTGACACTCACCGCAACTACATCACGCTGCCAAAGCATTGCGTACCTATGAGCACAAGGACTCGGCCCGAACCCAGTCCTCTACAGATCTGTATGAGAGTACATCATTCGTGCCGTGTCTCGATTTTTCGGTCTCATCAAAACACCGGCGGGGTCTCGCACACCAAACTGTTTCACACTACGAAAAAGCACCGGTCAAGCGTCAATTCCAGAATAGCACAGAGACAGCATTCGCACCCTGCCTCCTTTGATTGATAGACGCGCACTTTTGAGGTACTTCGCCAGCGCCTAGAAAGATCTAGACGAGAATATCGTTCGTTTGCATTGGCATTGTCCTTCGAACCTTGATCACATAAACTTGGCATAAACAGGTACAGCGTCCCAAATACTTGCCTGCATATGACGCTCTCAGTGCGAGAAGCTTAAGTTTGTACCGAAAATTGATCCCGTCGTATGCTATCCCGTTTTCTGCACGATATGCCAATGACTCGTGTACTTGTTTACATCTTGGAGTGATCGAAATGGGCTCGGGTGGTGTATGTCGGCCTGGGTTACTCGCCGCTTTCTGGATGTTTACCAATAGTAACCAGGAATCCCCAGCGTGGGTGATACCATTCAGAAGTTCACACGTATTACTGGCAGCTTGTGGGTAGAAGTGATCGATGATGGGTGTAAAATCCGTATGTAATCCTGTATTAAAAGCAATTCCTCGACACTGATATAACCTGTTGCATACATTGAATACAGTGAGAAAACTGCTTTTCCACTTCAGAGTGGTGCATTGCACGCCTCCTGAGATTGAAGCAATGAATACACCGTGATGAATCACCACATTGGGTGACTCGAAGTACCTCAATCGATTCCCATTGGTAATTTCTTGGTATATTATTTAATCTGATTGTTTTACTGAATCTCAATCACAGACCCCGGGGTCTTCCCTGGCTTGGTACGTGATGTGATGTAAATGAGTATAAAGACATACTGCCCTCAGTTCCTAATTCACCCGTAAAGCGATACAATGGGGCACCCCCACTGGGACACTCTTTCATCTTTCGACAAGCCACTGGAAAATACGGTCTATGATATTCTTCGATGCACAGAGAAACCATGGGCACAAATTCAATCTGTACAACCTTGGATGGCAGTGGCGGTTATGAACATCTTGCAGGATGTGGGTTCCCCCGGGCTAGCAACTACTACAAATGAAAATATTCTGACATTCTGGTAGGAGCTGGACAACACTAGCCCGTATGACCCTTATTATTCAGTGTGTATGAAGTGCCTGCGTGCGCTTGGCAAGGCCAGGAATGTCTTTCCAGATTCCTTCATACGATACGACATACGGAGAAAAGGTCGTTATCCGTGTGCTGGTGGAGGATTGTCGGTATGTACTTCTTTTTGGTCGACTTCATATCTTAACGTTATATCTAGGACGTATGGGAAGGTGACATGGCCGGAAAGCCCGTGTGCTTGAAGGTCCTCCGGACTTTTAGTATGTCCAGCTGCGAAAAGGAAGTTATTTTGAAGGCATGGTGATATTGCGACTTCAACAAGTGACTTGCCTGACACGATGTTCAAGAGTGTATGCAGAGAAGCTCTCGTGTGGAGACAGCTACACCATCAATATATTTTACCCTTCCTGGGAGTCAACTATGAATATTTCAAGCCGCGCTGCGCCCTCATATCCCCTTGGATGAAAAACGGGAATATTATCAATTTCTTGCAGAATAATAAACATCATGATCGCTTGAAATGTGTATGTGTGTGAAAGTCGTTGTGCGATTTTCAACGCTGATTATTTCTCCATGTTAGGTCTCTGAGATAGCTGATGCTGTTGATTTCCTTCACGGACTCGATCCGCAGATTGTCCATGGCGACATACGTGGGGTGAGTCCCGAATGGCCATACCTGTGTTTCAACAGGCTGTGATATGGAACATATCATAGGAAAATATCCTTGTTGATGATGACCTTCGTTGCCGCCTGGCGGACTTCGGATCCAGTATAAGTGTTGCGACGCAAGCGCCTTCTGAGAGTAGTATGTCTCGTAGTTCTTTGCGATGGCTCGCACCAGAACTACAAGTATACGACCCAGAGTCTTATGATCAGGGATGTTTACCTGGCAGAGATATCTATGCCTTTGGGTGCACAATCATTGAGGTTGGTACATTATCATTTCCGTTGTCTCTTCACAATTGGCCAACCCGTAAATACAGCTATTCACACTCAAGCCTCCCTTTTCTCATATCCGGCCAACTGCCATCTTGTACCATATATTCAGCGGCGAGCGACACCCACGTCCATCTTTAGATGTGTTTCCCTCAAATCAGCTGTGGGAACTTGTAGAACAATGCATGTCCCTCAAGCCAACGGAGCGTCCCACTGCCACCAATGTTAAACAAGCTCTTGTTGACATGTCTATTATTTGTTGAATTTGTGGCCTGTGTATGTTCATTGCACATAGGAGATGGTCTCAGTCTCAATCTTATAGTAGCTTCATACACCTCATATACCTCTCAGGGACATGGATTTTTCTTCTCTACCACCTTTTGTAACTCCATTTTCATCACCACGTTCGAAAATTTCGGCTTTGTCTCTGTGCGGGGATTAGTACTATTTCCTTTCCCATACAGCTGCCGGATTGCCTTCTGTGAATTCATTTCAACAGCACTACCATTAGTATTTGCTTTTGCGACTAATGTTTCTCTTCACAGATGTGACTTAGGCGCTTTGGAGTGACTTTTTTTTTTTACCGATTCCGAGTTAATGGGACTTAATCCATCAGTTATGGTGCATCATGGAAACTATCAATCGTAGACGCCCAATAACTTCTGGTGGCAGTCCATAGATAGCATGTACCCAATTACTGGGTAGTATAGGCCGCAAAGACGAATGCTTATATGCAGTCATGTAATGCATCTCGCTATGATGGACGCCTTTCCTTTCCGGAAAAATCTAGATCTACGAATGGAGCCTTCTTGCCGCATCAGGAACTTGATGATAGTTTCAAGCTACGCGGTTGGGAAAGAAAACAGGTAGGCCTACAAGCGGATTGTCATCGTCGCAGGCAAGATATCGGTGATGTCTGCTGCTTCGTTGAGTTTTGTTCAACATATCTTTGACGAGTGATTAATGCCTTCATTCCGGGAATTCCCCGTTTCTCCGGTTGTCGAGTTCCACATAGTCACATAGAAAATTAATGTAGTTCGAAGTCAGAAATTACTGTTCCATGTAGCATGGTCTCAGCCAGACTAACACAGTTTCCCCGGTCCACGATGTGCACTTTTCAAATTGTATTGTTTCAGGACGAACACGTACGTGTATGATTCATGAACAACTCGAGGACACCCCAGGTTTCCCGCAGAATATATTGACGCCTAGTGTTGATTGGTCCATCTCAGGGCCCCATCTCACCCCCACCAGTTTTGTTCTCACCCAGTGTAATTAAAGGCAGATCAGCAGCTTACCGGTCCGGGCGTCAATGATCGCTACCTTTCCAAGCACTTGGTATAGGAGATTTATCAGAATGCCCGTATTTGGCTCGAGTTCTGTGATAGTCCCATTGGGTCCTCGTTCTAGTCTGGTATAGGGAAAAACGCACTGTTCTATTGTCTCCGAGTCCGTCCAAGTCGGAGTCATATGTGTCTCCTGGGAGTGATTAAATTTAAATTGAAGGTGGGCGCCTCTCCGCAACCTTTCCCGGGTACTGTCCGGGGTCATGGGGAAGGACGAGGTCGCCTATGGTTTCTTAGGAAATCCGACTTGCAGCGTTCTCATGTATTGAGGCCTCAAGCGCTCAACCAAAATTGTTCATCCTTTCGAGTTGGCTCTTGTGGGTCGCTTACGGATAACAAATGCCAAGTCACTGGGCTTCAAACCAAGTCTAAAAGTGTTGTGCTTCTGCAGTCGCTGGTGCAATGTGTTAGTCCAATAACATGACATGAAGCCTAGCCCGTGAAGCTCAAATTAGCACGACCCTGCTCATAAGATAATGAAACACGAAGAAACTACCATTCCCTTCCTGCACTACCAATATTGTGTGAAGTTGTCCGTCACGATCAAAGTATGAATTTTCGAGCGATTTTCCTTGTGTCATTGTAAAGAATTGTTAAGTCATGGAACTATTCGCTTGTTCGTAGAAATAGTACGGCGATAGCACCGAGAGGAAGCGCTGTGCGAAGTAAGACTTGACGATAAGGTAACGGAGGAAGAGAAGCGCTCAAGAAGCGCTAACTAGCAATTTCCTCAGTCTCGCATTCCGGTCCGCATTCCGACTCGGTTGTTGCCGTGTCCTGCAGATCAAGTCATCTGCTTCTTCCATCTCTGGTGCACTTCTTGGCCCGTCTCACCAGCCAAGCAAAGGGCTTGCTTCTTGGGCCTCTTTCTTATTGTTCCTACTGTATCTCGTGATGTCAATTGTCTAGGGATACATATCACTCAAGATGGACTCTATCTGCTTCATGGAAGCCGCGAAGCACTCTTGTAGGTATTAGGAAAGGTCGTATAGCGAACCACCAACGATGCGGGAGCTGGTGAAGAGATACAAATGAAATATCGAGACGGACGCCAGTGTTGGGATCGAGAAGAAGAGATGTACTAAGTAATGTAACTCTTTCAATTCTTAAACCCGTTCCATTTCTCACTGTCAGTCGTTTATAGGGATCTTCGTGTTAACAAACGTCAGACGTTACTTCCGCTCTAAGGATAGAATGGGAAGACAGTCCTTGAATTTGGGGCTGATCAGAAGGGACAGTGAAGCATCTTTCGTTGCCTTTTTATCTCAAAATTCCTCGCTAGGACGTCCATAGAGTCAGAATTTATTCAGGCTATCATTCTTCAAATTTCGTTTCTGTCTTTTCCTCCTACGAACCCTCCAGGGCTTATGGCATCGCCCCAAGTAAACTCGGAGAACACTGTCATGTGTATTTCCTCATTATGGAGTGATATGATAGGTAATTGCTGATTTGCTGTAAAAGTCCGATCCAGATTGAGCGGATGAGTTTTACTTGGTGTCTACGAGTACATCGCCATCATTTAGCATCAGGTCCATCTCTTCTTCTAGCCCGTTTCTGACAAGTCCCAACAACTCTCCACACTTGGTACATTCTGGGTCCAGACCGTATTTATCTATCAACAAGTTCTACTATGCATGGGCCGAGCAGGAGGCTGACCCGGAGCTATTCCCGTGCGATACGGAAAAATTACTTCAAGTTGATGAAGACGGTCAATCGCCTCTAATTTGAAAATTCGTTGATGCATAACTGCGAGTCATGTTAGCTCTATCCTTTCCTTAGACTAAGGGCATTCCTAGAAAGAAGGTAGAACATCAGCTCGGCGATACTTGAAATTCTAAAACCGTCTGCCGCATCACTTCCTTCCAGAAAAATGTTTGTTCATGACCCCGACGATACTCTGCACGTCCATACTGGATCCCGTCGACCTGTCGACGAACGTTCTACTCCTCGTACCTACGAATTCAACTTACACATAAGACTCGAGATGCCATCGCCAGGGAACGAACATAGATTACTACGGTTGCTGAGGACAAACCTAGGCAAGGTCAATTTTATGCTACCATGTCAGACGAGATCAGAACAGGCAAGGTGAATGAAGGTCCTGTCATCGAAACGACTTTCGTGATGTTCCCTTTACCCCCCTCTGCCTCTTTCTATTCCCAAAGCTTAGCTGTACATCAATTCCTTTGACCGCGTTGGTGAGGGCCAATGTTCGTATGTCTACTGTATCGCACGGGAGATTCCCCGCAGTCTGGGGATAAAGCCGTACATATGTCAGGTATGTGTTGAACAGGCGCTCTTCAAAAAGTTAAGAGAAGAAGAACCCGATGTGAAGATCGATGAGACTGAGCCGTAACAGCGGAAACAGTCCATATCTCCTTTATCTACCTCTTTCCACCCAAGTAGCTTTAATCAAATCTGCAGCCCTCTCTGCAAACGCATACACCGGTGTCTGAGTATGTCCTGCAGGCACAAAAGGCTAAAACACAACAACGTCAGTCTGCCAGAACATAAGAACCAAAACAAAACCTCACCAGGACCGAAGCGTCTACAATCCTCACTCCGGTTGCATACTTCATCCTCAGATCTGGATCAACCACCCCCCAATCAGCTCCAACTGGAGACATACTCGCAGTACCGACCGTGTGATATACACTAGATGCGCTGCTCCTGATATCATCACTAGTAGTATTGGTCGCTATCCCAAGAATATATCCATCCCACAGAGTGGTATTGATAAATCTCTTCGCGCTCTCAATGGCGTACTTCATAATAGCGAGGTCTTGTGGGTGCGAGAGATGATTTGGGTCGATCAACGGTGGATCCATAGGGTTCGAACTGTTGACGGTGACAGACCCGCCTGTATTCAAATGAATATCAATAGTAGTAAGAATACATAGTAAATGCGTACGTGATAACGGACAAAGGACTGCAGGAAAAATGTCGAAGTAATTCTCGACGTCCGGAGAACCCCGTACAATGCCGTCCTACGAATCGAACTCAAATAAGATAAGTTGCGTAGATAGTCGACTCACTAAAAAGGCTAATTCATAATGCGCAGTTTCATTCCCAGAACACGGTTCTCCATTCAAAACTTTGGACGTATCAGGGATGCGAAGGAATCCCAGTTGATTTGCGGCACCCGCCGTCAAAATGCCCGTTCGATTGGCTTGCCACTGGACCAAGGCCTCGGCTTGGAAAGTCGTGTTTTTGTAATAGGTGCTTTCGATAGTGTTAGTATCATTGATTTTGAAGGGAATGTCCCATAGGACATGATCCGATAAGTTCTTGCCTACATCGGGAAGGTGGAGAGTAGACTTGATGCCTGCAGCTGCGAGTTCCGTGCGGTCGCCTACACCAGAATGAAGCAGTATATGTGGCGTCCCAATAGATCCAGCAGAGAGGATGATTTCTTTCAAGGGCTTCAGGATGTGTTTGGTCACTAAGTCAAGTCAGCAAGCCGTCACAACACCAGAAATGACAATGTACCTCCAACGTCCTGAGTAAATTCAACGGCATCAAATGATGGTGATCGGTCAAAGTGTTTGGTATTGAGAATGCGGGTTACGCGAGAGTCAGTCAGGATGTGCAAGTTTGGTCTGCCGATGTACTCCGGACCAAGATACGACGTCTCTGACGTGCTTCTAGTACCATTTCCAACTGTTAGTGGTGCCCATCCTGTGTCGTATGTGGTAAAATCTCAGTCACTCGACTACAAATTCTTACCAATGCCCAGCTGGTTTCCAGAGTTATAGTCCAAGTTGAACGGGAATTCAATAGCGAGATCAGACGTTGTCTGAATGACACGCTCATCTGTAGCTCGGGGATATTCAGGAAGAGAGACAGAATTGACCCCGTCGAATCCATGGACTGTAGGGTTGAATTGGCCGGTGGTATTATGATGATCAGCAGGAGCAACGAAACGTTCATTCTGAGATAGAAAACGATTTATCATATCCTCAACCGAAAGGGGTACACCTTACTTTCAGAAAGTAAGGTTGCATGGCGTCCCATCCCCATCCCGGGTCACCACTGATCCTAGCGTAACGATCATAATCTTGTGAAGAACCACGTGTATAGAACATTGAGTCTGAGGCAATCAAGACGTGTCGTCAGTCCAATCAACATTTGCAGCCTGCAAGAATCCAACATACTAATGGCACTACTTCCTCCCAAACCGAATCCACGAGGATATACGATAGAGCGTTGATTCAATCCTGCCTGCCTCGTCGTGGTATAATTCCAATCCAGTGATGTTCCTTGTACGCGGGAAGAAAAGAAAGGGACTTGAGAGAGAAGGACACCCGCTGTTCTGCGAAATTGTTTAACGATCGAATACTACGCGGTTAAAGAGCTTACTCACGATTTTCCTGCTTCTAGAACAAGAACTATGGTGTTCGAGTCTTCTGTTAAACGATTGGCGAGTACATTTCCTGCCGTCCCGCCTAGGATGGGATTAGCTAGGAATGACGTACCAACACCGCCGCTCACCTCCGACAATAATATAGTGATAATCATTCTTTGGAAGGCTGTCGTAGCTTTCATATATGGCGCAAAACGCGACAGGGAAAAATACCAGAAAGGCAAGGGTGAAGGAAAGCATAGAAGCTGGTGGACATGGCGGTATAGCGGTCGTAGTCTGTTAAACTCCGAACGGATCACGTGAACGTTCGGTTATCTTACGAATTTGAATTTGAATTGGAGTATTTCTTTTGTCATACACTGCAACAGATTACCGTTTAACAAGCTGATCCTAGTGCGAAGACACACGAGTGGCCCTCTATTTTGCCGTCTGGCGTCCTCTCCATTATGAAATATCGTCGTAGGATTCTAGGGATATGCTCTGGATCGAGAAGCCAGCAGCGCCACGGGAAAAAATATAATGTTGGCCGAAAAAAAGGCGCGTTATTTGTATCACTTTGTGGAATGTCGGTTTCGCGGGCCGCCTTGCGCCTTTAAGAGCGGCTAAATGATTGCTGGAAACCATCACTACACTCCAGCTTTCTTTCTGTCCATATTCTTACCGTTCTTTTTCTCTCTAATCTTTGTTTTGTATTGTCGCCAGAGTGCCAAAGTTGGGGATAGTGATTCAGCAAATCCTCTGTGGTATTTACCGTCTTTCTCCGCGAGCGTTACCCTCCCCGATTGCCTACGCAATGGGTATATTTCCATCCTCTCAGTTCCTCAAGGTCACAGGTGCATACAACACTTTACATTCTAAAGCTACGAAAGAACGCAAGGAAGCACGTTTTTATTTCGAGCTGAACGCACACGCAGTGGTACTGATCAGGCATCTCTAGGCCAATAGAAAGGCAAAGCCAAAACTCAAGGTACCCATACTGTACAGTACCACAAATTCTTCGCTAACTTATTGTATGTAGATTTTGCTCTTGGGAACTGGTGATTCTGGAAAGACGACCGTGCTTAAGGTTCGTTTCCAGTTCTCGTACTGCGCAATACTGATCCTACGGTCTAGCAAATGCATCTTATCCACAACGTTCCATTCCTGCAAGATATTGAATCCTACCGGCAGTCGATACTTGACAATCTCACTGGCGGCTTTCTGTGTATCGTCGATGCAATGCGTGACATGGGTCTGGCGGTTTCAGTGGACAACATTAAATACCTTTACATGATCCAAGACTGGTGGAACCTTAGGGATGGCGAGCCATTTCCAATACATTACTACCGACCACTGAAAGCTCTATGGCAAGATCCTGGTGTTCAAAAAGCTTGGCAGAGAGGAAACGAAGCAGCCTTGCCCGAGAAGTGCGTCTCACCCCATGACTCTGATGTTCTTTACCCCGTTCTTACAACTCATAGCTTAGAATATTTCTTCTCGGATCTCGATCGGTTGTTTCAGCCCCAGTTTCAACCTATTGAACAAGACATCATACAATGCCGCGTTAGGACGATTGGTATCACAGAAACCGTCTTTCATCTCCATGACTGCCAGGTTACCGTCGTAGATGTTGGGGGCCAAAGGTCTGAGAGACGAAAGTGGGTGCATTGCTTCCAGGACACGACAAGTATCCTGTTCTTCGTCAGCCTGAATGGATATGATCAATGTCTCATCGAGGACAAGGATGCAGTAGGTCACCAGTATTGATATCAGGGCGAAGCACTGCTCTGATATAAATATGATAGAATCAAATGCATGACGCTATGGCCATTTGGGAGGCGATATGTGGTTCACGATGGTTTGAACGCACTTCCATTGTACGCAGGACGATTCAATTCTCACACAATCGCTTGCTCATGTGTGCTTAGATCCTGTTTTTGAATAAGAACGACCTTTTCGAGCAGAAAGTACTTCATTCAGACATCAAGAACCACTTTCCAGTATGTGATGTTCTCCCGCAGATCTGTCTATCATTTCACTGACCCATCTGTTAGGATTTTGATGGTGAGCCAGGCGATATCCGTGCAGGTCGGGAGTACTTCGAGCATCGCTTTGCGAAATTAGCTAAGAGGACTGAAGGAAGATATATCTATATCTAGTACGTTTGACACCGCTTTAGTTAGAAGTTGCTGATGCACATCTTAGTGTTATCACGGCGACTGATACAGCTTTGCTTCGGACTGTAATGGCCACCGTGGAACGTACGTTACGTTTTATTTTGTTTTTATCATGTATTGATAACAGGTATTCTTGGAGTTAACGGAGGTACTAGGTCGGACGTGGTAACGAAAAGGGTCGCTCAGAGTGAAAATGAAGGCAGAGACTAAAAACAATAGCACAGCTTTAATATCTCAGTTGTCGGTAGAAAACTGTATTGTATACCTAAAAACAATAGCACAGCTTTAATCTAGTACTGTAAGTATGAGGTAGGAATGAAAGCGTGTAGAGATACTTACATCTCAGTTGTCGGTAGAAAACTGAGATGTGTAGCTATGTACGATTGACTAATAAGGAAAGAAAATTAAATAATCATTCCTCGTGCGTCTTGTCTGTTTCTACATCCAACAGGTATTTGGGGTATCAGAGTAAGTATTTCCCTGGTTTTGTCCTTCCTCATATGCTCAGTCTTGTTCGGGCATTTTCCCCCTCCTCATTTAAGCACCATCTTTAGTAGTAACCTGGAGGTAGTGACGTTACTCTAAGCTTCAGCTTCCCTTATCGTATCTTCTTCTTTGGGCACTTCAGCTGCATTCTGTTTAATGATGTACGCTTTACTCCCTTTTCTGAATGTCCCACCTAATAGTCGCAAAGTTCCCCACTGCCTTGCTTTAATTGCTTTGCTATGCTTATTTGTTCTCTGAAAACTTCATGTACTATAACAGTCTTACCGCTATCGTTATTTCCATCTGTATTATCATTATGACTTTCGAACATGCAGCATCAGGGTACGGGAAGTTTCCATTCACATAAAAATAAACTTTTAATGTCTCTGTTCTTAGTCCCAACGTGGATCGTCTCTACAGCTGCTGACGTTTATCGTTCAACATCATTGAACGATGGGTTTCATAGCACAGCAGATCTCTTCTCGAGTGCAACGTTCTTTCGTTCTCACATCATGAGATTGCCATCATGATTTACATTGGTCTTGTATTACATGATGAGAAGGACACTGGCCAGAATGGAACGGAAGGTCTGCATATTTCCTCCGGTACATCATTCTTCATTCTGGAGCCTAGTTTGGGCGTCGTTCGCCTCTGTGACCTTATTTTATATTCATCCAAGAGAATTAGATATGTAGTGGCGTATGAAACTTTGATTCCGCGTTTGACCAATCATAGCAAAATTTCTTGTTCCCTCTGATTCATCAGTTCACGTCAAATAATTCTCAAGTTCAGAGTTCATATATACGTCCTCTTGAAATACTTCACAGAGTGGGTTTTCAATCCTTCTTATTATCAATGATTTGCGTAGGTAGTGCGGTAGGCAGGATATACGAAATTCAAGACCTTAACAGTCTTATATATATAAAGTAGCTACTATCCAAAACAAGAGTATCACTGTGTTATACATGCGGAAAGAAGTTGGTCCATGCAATATCTACAAATGCACCTGGAGGAAGAGACCTCAATGCAGGAAACGGCTCTAGAAGAAGGAACCCTCTGGCTACGATATACATGAAATAGAAAATAATCCAAAGTGTTCGATACACTCCATCGAACCAGAGATTGTACTTCTTCTCACTCCAGACAGACCCAAATTTCTCTGCCAACGTCTCGACTATGAGTGTCATAATGTTGGTAGGAATAGGAAGGAGGGTGATGTAGAGCGACGACACTCGCCAGATATCTCTTTCTATTGATGTCACAAAGTGCACACCCCATGCGGCGCAATGGACGGCACCAAAAACAGTACCAAACAATGCACCGCTTGCGATGACATAGAATAAATTGATATTGTTCTTATGACCAGACCAAAGGCGAGGTGTGCCTTCTTCCTTGGATGGACCAACGACGTCCTCCATGATATCTCCACCAAAGAATGTACCCGATAGCTGGAGGTCCACCCAATCCAGGAGAAATTCTGCATGCAGTTTTTCGGTGAACGGCCTCGCAAGAGGTTGTCGTAGTTGGATCATTGGTGAATCTATACCAGACTGAAATGGAATCCTGATATCGAGTGGCTTATACCACCAAGCTGCATAGTTTATGACTGTAAAAAATGCATAGCCAACGGCTACGGCTTCGAGCGTAGTGATAGGAAGGTTGAGTATCAGCCGAGCGATGCATTGCGCAAGGAACCAAGTAGCTTGGACGATGGCGACTCCTTTAGAAAATCCATCCCCTTTGCTGTGGTCATTGATTTCCTCTTTGGTTATTTGACCAAGCCTATCCACCAGATCGTCATTATCTTGCAGATTCTGACGGGTAACAGGACAGTGATCTGAGAATTCGAATGCACCCATAGAAACAAGAAATCCATGTCTTAGTGACAGTTTGTCGGGGCGGACTATGTTCGTGTTCACTTCCACTTTGAATCAAGGAAATACAAACTACTCACGCCTACGAATGCTGCGAGCTGTAAAAAACTGGCGGAATGCCCATATGGTAATAACTTCCGGCGCGAAGACAGTGACAATCATCAACTCCGCGCGAGGCAGAACCGATGCGTGGAACGATCCTTTTTTGACCAACTTTAGCCCTGGAACGTTGGGGTGGATGGCAACCCAAACACAGGCAAAGATGGTCGCCAAAGAACTCCAGAGGATGTTGAATGTAGTTCGTCGGCTGTCTTCAAGTTTCTCTGACTGCGCCTGAGTGATATCACATGGCAAACAGTGGCCGTAGCGGATCAACGTAAGGAAAAGCAAGAATAGGATACTCCTCTGATAAGAGTGGAAAGTTAGAAATTGTGTAGGAAACGATCAAAAGCACACGTACTGGACTGGAGTACGAGACCATACTGGGCGGCCAGGTCACCAATAGTGGGGTGAATGGAGCTCTCTTTATAGCAGAAAACTCTGTCCGTAGGGAACAACGCGATGTGCGTGTGGTTGATTTAGATCGAGTCAGGGAAAACTATGTAGCGCCTGAAGCCCATATCCTTTCCATCGCAGAATGAATACCTGACATTCTCGCCAATTTTATAGGAGCCAGACGGCGCCAGAGTGACCGTAGAATAGTCGCAGCAGTTTAGGCACTTTAAAAGTGGCGGAATCGAAGCGCATCCTCACTCCGAGATGTGCGTCTAACTTGTGATGCGATTGAAGCGGAGGCGCTTATTTTATGTGAGAAATCTTGACAAAGCGCTATGGCAAACGGCAAGTTGGAGGTCGGCGCAACATCTGGACCGCAGATCCTGAAACTGCAGCAGAAGAGTGACCGCGGGTTAGAGAGAAAAGTCTCTAGTATTATCTCCGGTCATAAATGCCGACGTTCGATGCTGGTGCGGAATAGGCAAGCACAACATGATGCGACAACTTGATATCTACAAAAGATAAGTGACCTGTATTGAATCTTTGAACGGAAAATGCAGCCTCATATATGTGGTGCGGGTTCCTCTCGTAAATTAGGAGGCGCCAATGCTGGCTATCAGGAGAATGGTGCTTGTACTGATCGAAATCACTGATAGGATGAAATGTTTCAGAGAACATGCGCAGAAGTGTGCATGCATTTCGTCGAGGGATTTTCTCTTCCTTAAGAACTTCCGAGTATATTCCATAATAGTGACCTTAGATCGAGAGGGTACTTCAGTTTTCCATTGGCTTTGGGGGGCACTATGAGGCTGTCGAAGAAAATGACTGAAGTACTATGCAACCATAGATCAAGCATTCAGAAGTTTTAATATGAATAACGAAAGCACATGCCAGTCCAAAAGCGTGGCTTCAAAATAGGAAGGTAGTGCAGGTAATGGATCTGCTTCTCGATCAGCCAGCTGTTGCGTGAGAGGGGGGAGATAGAAACGGGTTGAAACCCTAGTAAGTGATCGCACCGAATACCAAGATGTTGTCTCTGTATGAGACGTGTGTGTGTCCGGGCTTGAGGGTTCGCAATGAAAAGATAAACGGCCGAAGGAGATGAGTGAGAAACCGACCGAACTGCCGAGGTCCCGGAATCGGGGAGAGAATGTGAAGCCCCCCGAGTCTGGAGCGCTGGGTGAGCCAGAGGACGGGGGAACCGAATCCGGCAGCACCAAGCACTGGAAGGTGTGGGTGGGTGGGTCGACAAAAACGAGGAGCGAGCGATGCGAGATTGCGACGAGGTGGTGGTGGAGAGAAGCGATGCGACAGGAAATCACGCTGTAGTATCGCTTGCCCCATCTTTAAGGAGCATACATGTTTGTACATGTATACCCCGCACGAAGCCCCCTCCTGTGGCTGGCTGGCTTATCCTCCGATAAGCCTGCCACTCGCGAGCTCCCTCTCGGCTTATCACGGAATAAGAAATTCGGCGACCGCATGATGGTAGGTACGATCATGGATCTCAACGAAATTTTGAGCTGCGACTCGACCGAGGCTCCTCCTCATTTAGTTTCAGGGAATGCAAGCGGAATGAATGCTTGAGATCACAACGTTGCTTGAGAAGAATTCATTGAGGCGGTTGCGAGGCAGGGTTTCCGGAACGTGTAGTCTGCCCAGGAAGTGTCAAAGAATCGATCACTTCCCGTCACTGGAGTGTTCCGCAAGAACTCACCATTCCAGGACGTCACTTAGGCTATCCTTACTTCTAATCCACTGCACTGGATATAAAACAAGAGCCATGTACGGACTTTGATCTGTTGTATCCTTTGAACTTGAACGCATCCCCTTCATCTGTCGGAGCAACACGATATGCATTATATGTTATAAACAACCCTGAATGACCGGATTAACAGGAATTAACCACTGTCTCACACCTGCCCCTGTTAGTACGCTCTTGCAAAACAATCGACACAAGAAATAAAGCAAACATTTTATGTACAAGTAATTATGAGCAACCATAGCATATATATGTACATTATAAACAGCAAACATTTTAGTGATTACTGTTAACTGTGGCCATTTATATAGTTGATCATGAAATCATGGGAGCGCGATGAAGAGACGATGCAACGTCGAGTATGCTAATTTCAATGAAAATGCTGATAATGCCGTATTTCGGCCATCACCATTTTAAATTTCCGCTCAGCCCGCCGGCCCGGAAATGGCCTGCACCATTACCGCTTGATATAAACTGCCAAAAAAACGACATTCCTCGTCTGCCAAAATTACGGCGTAGGCAGAATGGAGACTCTTCTGATCTCATGCACACGAGTCAAACACACAAGTGCCTGCCGCTTTACGGGCATCCCCTCGAGGTGACAAGATTTTAGCATTCAGCACGTCAAATCTCTATCGGTATGTGCAATACTTTCCGCGGCAGAGTGTCTTTGCTGTGTTTGGACGAAATCGAATATTCTCGATCCCAACGATTCACTGAAATTTAGATTTGCGGAATGCCTCCGTCACCCAGCATGTCTGAAACTGCGAGGCTGTAGCCCTCTTCGGCGAAAAAAAGGTATTTGGTACCGTTAGAGCTAGGTACTCGGAAACCCATGACGGAAGGGCAAAAAAGGTTTGCAATTATTGAGGCAGAACTGCCCTCTCATAGTAATGACAGTTCCTTGCAGCCCATGTTTCTCTTGGAACAAGCACGAGCCACGATCCGTGGGGTGGCAGGATCCTGCACACTGCATGAGACGCCCGCGGATGTAGCTTCATAGAAAAACATCTTTGGAGACGTGGTACACTCTTCGTTAGTATTGAGAGTGGGCTTCTCATGTTATCTGTCATTTTTGGATTACCTCGTGGTAGAAAACTTTTAGTCGTCCCGTGGGGGACTTCTATCGGTTTTCAGCTGGGGTACCATTGCTGTCCCGACTCAGACCGACGACAGCCACCTTCGTGAAGCTACGGAATAGAGCGCATTCGACGCACCCATGTATCTATAGCCTCCGGTGATCGATCTGACACTTGCATCGTTGCGATGCTGAGCATCTGCCGGCGCCATTTTTTTTCCTCAGCAAAGACTGCCAGTCATTTGCCGCCGACGCTTTAAGGTTTTCCTTAATGCCTGAAAATCATACAGTGTGTCATGAATAGGTTTGTATGGCTGCGTCGCCACACTACCAATCGTCAATCTTCCCCTCCCCCCTTCCCCGTCATCCGTCGGGCATTGATAACAAAGTAGTGTCTGAAAGTAGATCCCAACTGACGGACGGTCCTTCATTACTTCCGTCGTCTTTCGACAGAATACCCATTGAAGACGAACCAGCTTTGCAGACGCGCTCCAAGGGAATAAAGCAACACCGGTAATGGTCCTGTGGATCAGTAGACTTCCTTTGCCGGCAAGATGGTAATGACCTTCCCAGTTGGGGAACCTTGTCTCACCTCGCTATCATAGTAACTATCTCATGAACGTTCACTTCGAAGAGTGATTACTCTAATATCAATGTAAATAGAAACCCGTCGCACGCTGGTCTTGCTCTATCGAACCGAACCAAATCAGCTACTTCTGAAACGTTTCAAGGATTCAGCTAGACCAGTTCCGGGCTTCATACACCCCCGACCTGCGACGCATCGTGGAGTATTTGGGACTGGAGATGGAACATCAAGGATACGCAGTTGCCCAAAATGTTCACAGCCATGTTGTCCGTTGGTAAGGCAGCGGTTAGCAGACATAAGGAGATTTACTCTGCCCCTACCTCGTTCGTGGTTGTTCTATCATTCTATCATTTTCATGTCGACCAGGAAACCTGGCTTTCATATCTATAGCTATTTCGACGCACCGCAGGTTCCTGTTCACCATATGACACTTTGATGAACCAGTGGGATAGTCGGTGAAGTTTCCAGATGATCGACCGTTTTTAGGAACGCGTACGCTCAACATTTTCTTGGAAGAGAGCTCCTTTCAGTTGTATTGCATTGATGACCACGGCCCCTTTTCGCACATAATCATGATTAGTATCTGGGCCCTTCGGTGTTGCTTTTGATGCAGTTCATATTTTACCCGGTTTGAACCGTGACACTGACTGCCTCTTCACAGATGCTGTTGACGGACTCAACGAGTTCTTGCCAATTTTCATATACGTGCTTCTGAGAAGGTTCAACGGTTCAGCCACTCCAAGACTCTTACCATTTGGCGACATCCTTGAGAGACTAACGACAAAGAGATTTATTACTGTGGTCAGAAGACAGGACTCATAAACCATATGGAACGCACTCTCCGGCCAGCGCACCACCGCTGTATCACCATTTTTGAGGCGCTGTCTCTTGGGCATGCGCTTAACACTCCACCCCGGTAGCTTTAGCCGACTTGGGAGCCCAATCGCGGTGACTGTTCCTCGCCGACGCGTGTTGCAGACCCTTCTCTTACCAGAAGACTTCAATTGGGTGGGCTTTGTGCTCATTGGCGGGTATAACGATTGTTTAATGACAAATACCATGCGTGCTGTGACTTCTTCGAAGCCGAAGATAGGTAACAAGTTTTTTTTTCTGTCATGAATGGTGCTTTCTTAAGCTTTGCGGTCCCGAAACTCACTGGCGATGGCCTGGCAGCTGTCTGAGTATTGAGCGCCGCATCTTATGGAACTCGTCACATATATAATCGAGAGTGCCCCACTTTGACTTGTACATGGATGAATTTTCTTTCTTTTTTGCTTCCTGCCGGATCTCCCGCGGGCTATCCACTGGAGACTAGCCGCTGTGTCCACCTTTATGTCATTACTGTGGCAACGTTGCAATGACGATATCTAGCCTAGCCGAACTTTGGAGATCTTGCTGTGCATTCCCTTGATTTGTACGCTTGCCACATGATCTTGTCCTTCCATGATTCTGATCTGCTAAAAGAATCGTCGTCATCGTCGACTAACTTGAAGCCTAAGGCAACAAATCTAATATCTCCGCAATTTGGTCATAATGTCTTTTCCATCATGATCCGGTTGATCAGCCGGTAAGGGCCGCTAACTCTTCTTGTACGACCAGTCTCTCGCAGTGCTTACGGCTCCAAAGCTGCAGATAGGAAACCATCATTCTGCCATCCGTGACCATCTTCGCTCCTTGTAAGCAACTAGTTATCTCTGAACCTGGTGAAACTGGCACACGTCTGGACACTTCACCGGGAGAATCTGTCTCCATTTTTATCGGCGTCCTACTAATCAAATATTATCTCTCGTCCGTTCATTGCGTTGCCACTGGTGCAGATAAGTCTCCCTTCACTGCCAGATGACGCCGACCCACATGCCAAAATGGATGTTTGCAGATCGCTAGGCATATTCTTTTCAATCTGTTACAACCTTGCGCGTTGATATTATCGGAGTCAGTATAGCTTTTCACGCCGCTTATCGGGCGCGGCGTTTCATTTGAATTCAGATCATACAGACGACATGTGCCTCGCGTTGCTAGGCTTCGCGGGTCTCGATTTAGCTTCGGTCGACGAACTCTCTTCGATTAAGAACTTGTCATGTCAATATATTTCCGCGAAGAAGTCTTATATGTCGCCTGATATCGAATTTCTATGCGACTGTTGCGCCCTTTTAACATCGAATCTCGGTGACCAGATCTTCCGGTTTGTACGCAGACACGACGACACCTGAGGGTTCTTGCCCTTGAATCAGGAACGAACCGAGGCGCTTGCGAAGGCAGATGCGAATCACGGAAGCGGTTCTACTGGGCAACTGAACATGCCCTCAGAAGTTCGGATCTTTGAATTTCAAACACAAGCCGTGTGAGTTTTGAGTTATTCGTGCTGCATTAAGTCTATTGACGCAGCATAAATCTTCAGAGTCGATGAATTTTGATATGAACCCTTGAATTCGAAGCTCGAACCTCTTGCCATCACCACTGTGCCTTGATATTCTTAAGGCTTCCCCTCTTCCTCGTTCAGGCCCACATTTGCTTGTTTCGTCTACACGAAAGGGTCAGAAATTCTGTACAGCTAAAGGTAGCATCAGGACTCAGAGTCGTTCCTTATTCTCGCACCCATTCTACGTTTACCGACATTCCGATTTAACGCAGCGGTTGTATTGCACCCGATTGGCTGCCTTCGCCATTAAACCAAATTCTACTTTAACCTGCCGAAAATTTTCCAGTTCATTTGAGGTCTTCGCACTTCTAAATCCGCGACATATGAACACAGGAACTAGGCGGATACTTGTTGACTCAATTACCTACTGGCCCATAAACAGCCTTCTCAAAGATTCTGCCAATAATGATCTCTTCGATGATCGAAAATATTCTTTGCGCCTTTCGCTTTCCTCCTTAGCGATATTCTGTGCCTTGATAGACGTAAGTGTAGTCCATACATCGCGAGATGGCCAGCGCCAACGCGGTTGCACTCGTCTAGAACTCTTCTTTCCGACCTGGCTCAGCTCACCGTCCTGTTCCCATCGATCGTTATGAGACATCAACTGTTATGTGATCCCAAATTTTCGAGGATCTGAACTTACTCGGCTTGTTTGAACTCTCCTGGGAGGGCACACCGAAGTTTCGTTACATTGAAGATGTTCTCTCTTTTTTTGGGCCAGGACACCCCGGAAATGATTAGATGAACTCCACGTACCAACTTTTATCGCTGATGCTTCACTCTATTTTGCCACGATGCTGTATATAATATACACGCCAGTTCTACTACCTCCTGTATTAAGGTACCCCGCTTTTGTCGTCAAGAAGACGGAAGAAAGCATCGTCAAGGTCTTGTGACTAAATATTAGGGATATAGCGCAGCCTTCTGACAACGAATGGTACTTTCAGCCTTCACATCGCCATATACTGATCTTGAATCTACTTACCGGGCGGCTGTGAGAACTGGAAATATATAGTATTCCATAGTAAGTTCTAGTTAAAGGAAAGTGTATTTAAGTAGTGTAGTACGTCTCACTCTAGAGACTCTAGTCAATTCACACCTTGCACACTCATCCTCTACTTCTTAACAATACCGAGTATTCCTTACCCAAAGCTGGATCCGTAACTAACCTGAAGGACGTCCGATGCGTGCTATTGTTCGAACGTGGCCTCGAGATCCCAAAAGCCCTATCATAAGATTGACGCTCTTTATGTTCCAGAAATAGGTAAAGGCGAACGCGTAATAAGGGGAAAACTTCAAGCTTATTTTGCGCCGATGTTGAAAACATAGACCTAGATGGCAGGCACAATTCTTTCTTTCTAGGAATCCCAGACCCATGCACCAGAAATACCTCGTCCAGCATAGATACACGAGTAACTGGCCGTTCTACAGAAAACAGAAAGGTTAATGCTTCCGTCTCGCCAACTTTGGACAATTGGAGTATCTTCTCCTGGGAATATAAGCTTTGGGGATCGGAGGTCTGTAAAAGTGTGCATATGCCAAGAGCTGTTGGAGATGGTTACTTGTCACTTACTATGCACTTGTTTTCGTTCCGTTCCTAAGTTTTTCTAGGTATTTCGAGGTTTGTATATACCTTTCTCAATATGTTCAAAAGTATGCGATGCTGTCTTTACAAGCACGTAGAAAAGTATCTAATGCAATTCCTTTGTGACCTCATAGGTACTTTTAAATGTATCAGCAAGCCATTCGATCATTAATGGCGTCAACTCGCTCAGCCGCTTCTCTTTCGCAATGAAGTCGAATATCGGCGTCACATGAATGCCGTTCTTTTCCAGCACAAACCTGGCGTTGCCATGAAAGGGTTTCAAGTATCTCTCATAAAGCCTCTCAGACTTCTCCCGAAGAAAATCCCACTCGCCAGCCGTGACGAGGATCCTGCCCACCGATGTACCCAGAGGCTTGAACCACTCCTCTCGCACTTCCAAAACGTCCACGTACCCGATGTGATCTTTTGGAACATCCCACAGAAGGTCCTTACAAACATCACTGTGGTAATCTGCCGGAATGAAATCTCGTTCGTGTCGGAGCGCGAGGAGTGGCAAGGGTGTATTCGCGTCCTCCGACGCTCCCACGAACGGAGAAATGAGGAGTAGCCCGCGAAAGTGAGCGTTAGGGCCGACTGGGGCGGTTTCGATGGAGGGTAAGGGATACAGTATGTGGGAAAGGAGCTGGAGTGCGAGATTTCCTCCTGCAGAGTCACCACCAATGATGATATTCTCCGGTGACGCGCCTGCCGCTATGAGTTGCTTAAGGCCGTCGGTTGCTTCGCGTAATTGGCTGGGGAAAACGGCGTTGGGGAGGAGATCTGCAATGAGGTGTGATCGTGACCTGATTAGCAGTTCACGAATGTCGTACGTACTGTATGAAACGATGGCGATCCCCATATTCACATCCCTCTTTTTGAGCTCAAGTTGCATGTAACGCAACCAGGAGAGCTGCTTTTCACCAAGGCTGAGCTTGTATCCTCCTCCTGTAAAAGCGCATTAGTAAATGTGAACCCACGGACAATAGATGAGAGGGACTTGAAATCGACGGCCCATATGGCGCCGGCGATTCGCTGTCCACAGACACGTTGTCAGATTTAGAAGGATAGGTGAAAACGTGGTCACGAGAACTACCAGCATGAAAATTCTGGTGCATGCCCAGGTTCTGACAGTGGTACAAGCTTTCTTGGCCAGGGAGAGCGCAAAGAATGGCTTACCGTGGCAATAAAAGAACACTTTATCCAGACATTTTGGACCAACCCAGACGAGATTAGCGTCATTGCAAAGCTCTTCAACAACGGGTTGAAGACCGGCCATCGCTGTCCAATTTCTATAGTTCCTGAGTGATCCTGGCATCGGTAGTCCTTCGCCATGCATCAGGAAAACATTGAATACCACCAAAGTCCAGATTTGTCGCCAACTTCTGTTGCGCTCATAGGTGAAGAACGAAGTGAAGAGACGCCAAGGAAGATACACCACTGAATTCGAGGGGATATCAGCTGATATCTCGAATTAAACAGAAATTACTCACCAAGTCGACAGATTACTGCGAAAAAGGTCATCCTTTGTACAAAAGACAATGGTTGTTGTGTAGATGAATTGATCATTGGCATGATGGTTTATCTTGGTCCTGAATGAGCTGAGCGAGGATGTAGCAAGTGAGAAAAGAAGTCCAACACGAGTGCAACTACATATTCCCGTGACATTGTTGTTACTACGCTTGGAACAAGGCTCCCATATTACGTTTTCTATCCGTGTCATCGCGAAGGGATGATCACGTAGAACACGTGCTCACGTACCATCGACGCGCAGTTTGATGAAGAGATCCTTTCCGGAACCACAGAACTGCAAGCTTAGAAAACACTGACTCCAGGAATGTCCCCTTATCTCGACGTTATACCATACTAGACAATTTTCCAGAAAACGTTAGCTGAAGTGAGAAGCGAAGAATTGCGCTGAGCAGGTTGCACCAGTCTGTACGTTCCTGATCCCAATAGCACCAGGAGAATCAGGGGCAGCAACGTAAGTGAGTTGCGGCAGTACGGATGGGCGGGAATTGCCGGACCGTCAAATTTTCGCACCAACCACGATCAATAAACGATCGACAAGACTACCATGGCGATCCTTAAAAACCCTTCAAGATTGACTTCAATGAGTGTCATGGGTAGATTTTATCTGATTCTCTGTGCATTTGGACCTCGAAGTGGTTTTACCATTCTCAAGGGTAGACGCTCACAGCATTAGGTGGCCCATCAAGTACTGCAGTATTTTCGCTCCCGTCGTAGTCCATCCCCACTGAAAATGCGTCACTTCGTGCATCTACGTCTATCCATGCCTCATGTCTGTGATCACGGGAATGTACTGTATCCGGACATACAAACATTAGCCTTGAGGCTGAGCCTTTGTTCCGTGAGTGGCACATGTATACTTTGTCTCCAACTATTGATCTACCCATACTTCTTTGACCGGTAGCCACTATACTTGGCTTCAAACGTCAACCTCCATTCATCCTCAGTCTTTAGTTATCCTTGATGGCGCCCCTCAGCAGATCGTATGCCTCCAATAACTCGCTCCATATTACATCAGCACAGACGTCCAAGTCAGAGATCTTTGACCGTCCACGTACTTCGGAGCCCTCTCTATACCGGCATCCAAGAACAAATTCGGAAGAAGCTCCTCGTGCGACACCAGGCGTCAGCGATCGAGGACGTTCACATGGGAAACATTCGCGCAACCGCGTAACTTTAAACGGCCATAAAGATGGAGGTGCCCTGTATAAGTTTCCAAAGAAGCGAACCTCATCCACAGAAACTATTCGTGCTCGAAACATATTGGGGAAGGAGCTTGATACTCAGGACAAACGTGCTCTTGAAGATGGGGACGATATTGTTGTCTACCCCTGTATCGACAACGACATTCCTATCATCCCAGATGAAGATGATCTTTCGGTCTCCGAGCCTCCCCCCAAGACCTTTTTGGTACCAGGCCCACAGTTACCGACGCACTTTTATGGCCAGAAGCTACCCTTTTCTTGTCGTGACCATCTTTGCGCTGTGACGAGTAAACGCCTTGTCCCCCAGCGGTTCAATCTTCCCCAAAAACTCTGTGAGTACGACGTTTGCGCGGACGACGATGAATTCGATGACGAAGATAACGGTTCCCGCCGTTCCAATACCGCTATCCGTCCAGCGGTCTGGGATATGAACGTCACTCTGACATTTTACGAGAAGAGTGGGCAGTTCTTTGATGTTTGGGATATGGATGACAGGTCTGTGGTATTTTCTTCCTTGTGTTCTTCTTCCTGTGCTGATTCGCACTTCTCACCTAGTGAAGTCCTCATGATTCCAGCGTGTATGCACGTCATTCTCAGAGATCCAGAACGGTGGGAAGGAGTTCCAATGAAGAATACTCCAGATATTCGTTACATTGACTTTCGATGTCAGTCGTTTGACTATGAGCCGCCCTCATCTTCGCAGACTACTACTCCCGATCTTGAGCCCCGCTACATGCAATCAGACTTCTACATCGATTATCGAGGGCCGATTGGGTGGGGCAAGTCCGATGGCTCTCTAGGCATCTGTGCATTCCCCTTGTGGGAGAATGCTGCTGAGGCAAATCGGATAATGAAGGAACGACGCTACAAAGTGAGCTGTTTATCGTCGCGGAAGAATTCCAGCTCCGACTCCAGTTTCGAGTCATGGGACGGGGAGGAAGAAGACTGGGATGACGATGATGAGGTGACGCACAATGGTTGGTACCTTATATTCATGATACCTATACCTGTCTCGTTATTCAGGATCAGGAAGACAAGGGCTTTCAGGGTCGAAGCAGCTGCTTGGATTGGAGGAGAAAAAAACGGAGGTGTGTTACTAGCTGACGCCGATTTTATGGTGTCGCATATACAGTTTAAGGAGTTAACAAAGAGATAATGTATAGCGTTTATAGTGATATTCTAGATTACGAATAACTTACACACCTGTCCTAACTATACGCCGGCTAATGGAGTACCTAATACTTAGCGGCTTGATCGGAACCGGAAACACTACCTGCATCAGAAACAGTGCGACAACTTCAAACCGCAGGGATCATTTCTGGCTTCCTGAGAGTCTATGATGTAATCGCGAATACCCATAATCAATGTACAAATTTTCAAGAGATAACAGGACGGCTGCACCCCGTTTTCTGAAACTTCTCGCCCTATAAGATCGATGCTCCGAGAATCAGTTCAGAGAAGGTGCCCTTGTGATATATGGTCATCGACTATTAGCGGAGTTCCCACAATCTCCGTTGAGAGTACCGAGACACGCAGGCGTCCCAACAGCCATGGGATTAGAAACATTCGGCGCGTTCTGGGCGCGGTGAAGTTGTATTCATCATTTAACTGAACCAGTTTGGAAGGCTGGTTGCGGGCGCCGGCGCTGAAGCTGAAGCGAGCTCACTGCTGATACACCCCGTGAACCATGGTCGTTTCCAGACGCATGCATAGATCCGAAGCAGACTACCCCAAACGTCATCATGACCTTCCACTTCCTCATTCATAGAGTAGAGAACGACAGTCAAAGTAGTCCGGTTATAGATTGAGCATGATTGAACGATCTTAGAGACTGACTGACCCAGCAAATAAACTATTATGATTATAGATAATTGTGTTAAAGAGACGAAATTGTGATTGGAAATGTATAACGCGATAACCAAGTCGTAAGTTAGTGATGAGAAAACGAGGTAAAATGTGGAAGGAATGGGAGAGAGAAAGCTATCATAGATACAACATCATACCTCGGGATATTGGCAGCCTCGGCCATTCATTCCATCATGCAACTTGTGACCTCTGTTTCTGCTTGTGTCCATATAATCAGGCAGGGACAATACTAGAACGCTAACAACGGACACTCCAACGGCACGTCTCGAAAGAAGCACCACTTCTACCGGTATCCTCGCTATCGTCGCCTCGTGCATGCTTCTGTTCTCTTCTCAGCTTTGACATCGACCGGGGTCGCGTTTCCTCCTGCTACGGTAGGGTTCTCTGCCCGGCAATTTATAATGTCTTAAGTGAATTCATATCCGGTGAGGCTGTCCAGATGAGCTAAAGCATCATCAAAAAAGAAGAATACCATGTACTGTCAACATCGGGGCCGACAAACATCCTAGCTAGCATACAACGTATACATTTCTAGCTATCATGCCTTCCACTGAAGTATATGTACTGTACACTGATTATAGTGTGAAGCATTGATGTACCAAGATCAAAGCAAATGATCCAGCCAAGAGCGAGGAAAGCCTAAAGCAGATGTACAACCACACCGCCATCTCTCATCTCCCCCATCCACACCCGTATATCATTGTCCAGCTCAATTTTCCCCCGTGCACCAATGACGAGAGATTTCAGAGCACTGACCGTATCATTATTACCGTTGTCACATTCATTCGGACGAGCATCGATCGAGGGAGACGCGTCACTCATACTGATGTCGTCGTCATCTTCGCTCTCACTCACGGTCCATTCACTCAAATCGCGCTCCTGTAGCCTACTCATCGCCATAGGCATGAGCAGTTTCCAGTCCGGCGAAGCCGTCCAGATCAGCTCCAGTTTCTTCAGACGAGGGAGAAACACGGCACTAGGATCATAGAAGAAGTCAAGCGATTGCAGCACCGTTGAGACGATATTACAATGTCTGCATCCAGAAATGCGAGGCTCGACGATCCTAAGCTCCGTAATCGAAGAAACCTCTTTTAAAAAGTCCCAAAACACATTTTCGTCCTTCTTGAACCTCTCTTTGTGTTCGCGGCGGTGTTTCCCGTGACAGTGCGTCATGTCTAGGCTGAAACCGCTGAGCTCACAACCAGAGGTAATGACAAAGCTGTGAAGGACTTGAAAGAACGAAATGTCAAATTGATAGTCTCGGTGCAAGGCTATATTGAGACGATCCAAATTGGGCATGAGTATCGTCTGTAGGCGTGTCTCGAAATCGGGAGTGAGGGAATGGATAGTTAGTACTCTGATGTTGGTCCACTGGACGAACATGCCTGGAGATTCAGGGAAGAGCGAAAGGTGAAGGTCTGGCACATCGAGCTGGTGCGGCTGGAAGGAAAGAATATCCGAGCTACCTTCCTCTTGCTTCAGGTCTAGTCCCCTCTGAAGGTAGGAAGGAGATAATAAATCACCCAATGCCGCATCGACTTTGACGTAGCGAAGTCGAGGGACGTGTTTGAAATATTCGACAGGATCGTTCGTCTGGATGTTCTGAACGCAAAGTACCAGCCTCTCTAGGATGTCGAAGTGGTTCGAGGAGAAGGTCTGAAGGACTTGGTGATCAACAATGATGACCGCCTCCCTCCATTGCCTGGCACGATCGAGGAGTAGAGTGAAGGCCTGGTCATAGAAACGGGTGAAATCCACATCCATATTGATCCTGATGGATAATGGGGTATCTGTTGTGGTTCGGGCGATATACATGCGTAAAAGTTCGAGATCAGCCGTCGGGTTTGTTAAGTAGTTGATCTCTAGACACGCCCACATCTCGGGCATACCCAAGGATATCTTGCGCCAGTGAGAGCAGACGTGAGATATCACCAATGGCGTTAGCCACTGAACGGAAGACTTGAAATCGTCGTTGTCATCATCGTCACGAAGGCAAGCAAGTGTGAATATGCGCTTGAGAATGCTGTCCGGGTCGAGACGTGCAGGTAAAGAAGGGGTAGGTGAATCATTTGGCAGGGACAGGGGATTGCGTAGGCGTCGAATGGGCGCGGATGTCAGGCTAGCGTACTTGTCGATATGGGTCTGCACTTGGGCTCTGCCCGACTCGAGCTGATTGATGGCGTCGCGTAATCGCGCTAATTCCCGGTCGTAACCATCGACGGCGTCTTTAAGACGTGATATCTCGCGCGTGATTTCCTCGTGTTGTGGCTTGGCTGGGATGTAAAACTCGCGATACTGTTCCGTGAAAGCAGGGGATGGGGAAGTGGCACACGGGCGGAATGTGTGTTGGCATTGATCACAAAGAAGGATAGGCTCTTCGGTGATTCTATTACCAACATAAGTACAGAGTCTGAGTGTGGTATTTGGGATGAATGCACCGTGATGGTTCTCCGTCCATAGTTCGGCGAGAACTTTGATGTTTTTGAGTGGAACGCTGTAAACAAACTTGAGGTACAGAAGCAGTGCAAAGAAGTATGTTCATACCAAGAGTTGAGACCGAGATGATGGAAATTTGGCAAGAGCAGATGGGTGATTTGACAGTCCCGCAAACGCTTTTATATGAATACAAAGACAAAGGGAAGAAAAGCGCCGGGCTTGCCTTTCTGACATTTCCACGCCGAGCTTTCGCTCCCGAAAGAGATCTTGTACAGCTATCTGACAAAGTAACCTTAGTAACCATGAACGTACAGTCGTCCAACAAAGAAGATTGAATAGTATTGCAGGAAGAGATGCGTGCGCCGTAGGGATTGATGTGTTTCAAAAGATTTCGTTTACGGAAGGTATTTTACAACATTGATCTTAACAACTGTAGACGATCTGTGAACACCTAGATTCTTCCATGATTAAGTCCATTTGAGGGAAGCAAGATCTTTATGTCGATTGTGGGATAAGTCTAAAAAATCGAAACCTCTCGTGTTATTCTGTACTCCCGTACTAGATCATACAGTGATACTTCCAATGATGCCGAAGGAGAACAATACTTGCCTTTCGAAGCCCTGCTTATCGTGTATAGAATTGAGATGGAAGTTCGGAAGACAGTGGCGCGCTTAGTAGTAGTATATTTGGCAACATCTTTTGCCACACTGAGACAAACAACGCGTGACGTACTGCTTCTCATTCCTTCACCTCATTGCTATTCTCTCCCACCTGGCTCTGTCAATGAAACCTATCGTGGATTGATGATACCCCGGCGACTTGGTGATCTCTCTTCCCCGCGGTACAGCGACCTGCTTTTACCTCATCACTGGTGGAGCATCAGCCAGCGCTCTAATGATCCTGTCATAGCGTGACATTACCCAAAGTTTACGATTCTAGGGTATCTAGCGAGGAATCTGCGGCTGTCGACAACGATATAAACGCCGTGAGCTGTTTGTTCAGACTGAGCCAGCGTCTCCGTTTGACTCGCTCTTTTTAGTTCTTTGATATCGGGCTGTCGGAGCTCTGGAAATACCAATACCTCCTCGTGGCCGCCGGACGACGAAGTGGACGCCGGCTTTCGATATCGTGAACTGATTCACACTATTACAGCTTAGGCCCCAGGTTGCAATGTCACTTGCCAACGTGCTCAAACTCTTCGTTATCTCCACCGACCCTTGTGTCAATACTGGCGGCTATGTCATTATACTACCTTCAAGCGGCGTCAGTTTGGACAGATTCTGCTTTCTGGAGGCGAGCGCTAACTCTCAGGCGCTACGCGGTTGAAGGGCTCCTGGCTTGCGTCTGAAGAGTCCAAGGGCGCAAGGAGATCGTATTTGTAGATACATGTGAGTGCTAGGAATTTGTGGTGTATCATCTAGTGCCTCATCGTATGGGAGATAGTCGTTCACATCAAGGGTCGTATGAAGGAAATGCTATCACCCCCGACGATGCACTCCGTCATTTTTTTTGTGAGTATCGTTCCCCTGGCATACTGAGTCTTACTCTGACACTGATAAACCGGACCTCCTATACTACTAGTACTCTGGGTTTCAAGTTCATCTCTTTTTCGCAAAAGTGCACACAATTATGAGGCTACCCCGGCTATTGTGTTAACCTGACGGAATACTGGACCAGGCATTGCTTGACATTGGCAGAACCTTGACTAAAAGATGCAAGTGATGTCCAATATATCGAAGGTTTTCATATTGTCTCTAATCTCCGCGTAGGATTCTCACTATATATGGCTATCATTACGCACCAGTGAATTCGCCGCTAAGAAATGAAAAGAAGCAGAGCTTACGGGAGAAGTTCGAGGAATCATGTACATCTATGTGCGTTTTCCCCCGTGATTGTTCCCACCATCTTATTTAAATGATATCAAAGCACAGCAGCTGGAGCTGGTTTTTTGAGTTAAACCTCTTTCGTGTGTGAAACATCAGACCCAAGTACGCGCGGTTCAACCCCCGTCTTTATCTCATTTTCAACAAAATTTTCTTAGTGAAACATTCGGGGTGTCGGTCCCGAGTCCTGAACTTTTACAAGTCAACACGGGGCTCAAAAATGCTTCAGGGCATTATTCTTGTTCGATGCGCCTATCTGGGTGATCAGGGTTCAGGAACTGATGTCGATGAATCCTCGTCGGTCATAAGGCAGGGACAGGGAGATCAGGGAAGCCTGTTGCAGCTTGACTTTGTCGTCAAGCTGAGTACCTCCTCAATTCCGCCCATCTCGGATATGTTTGGAGTCGCCACTGAGTCTTCTTTGACATAAGTATGCCTCACCAGCAAAGGTTGACTCCATTCACAATGTTTGGGACTACTACCATGAAATGAGCACGTCCGACCAGTAAAGCCTCCGTTCTGTTCGCTCTCGATGTATTCAGTCGGACCTGCCAATTGTAGGTAGGTGAAACGTTTGTTGCGAGGATGATCGGACCGGTAACTGAGTTGAACTTATGTAGGACCATTGCAGTACTAAGTCCATTCTACGTCAGTCGTATGGGCCCCGGAATGTCAAGCGTGCGATTCTTCTCATGTCCATATCGCGCCGCGAGGACTGGTCAGTGCATTTTCCACTTTCCTACCGACTTCCCCCTCGAAACTCGAAAGCTAGTTGTAGGTTTCACGTTCAGTGAATCCATGCAAATCAAAATTAAAAGCCTCCGCTTTCCCTTGAGTTATCTCCTTCAAGGCAAGGGATACGATAACCATTTGATAGCGCATGTGCCTGAACGAGCCCACGGTTATCAGTGGTTGGGAGGGTCGGGCATACCATCAAAAGCAGTGACATCATCGGATATTTTTCGAAAGACAAGAGGCGGGTTCAATACTCCTAAAAGGCCATCAAGAGATGGACGAAGTTGGTAAGTAGTTGGAGTACTCTGGATAGCCGAGTTGAACTGAGAGGTTGTAGGCAGTGGCGCGTTGAACGGCCGCGGAGCAGCTCTTCAGTGTAAGACCATTTCAATTTGCTTGCTTGCATCTATCCCCGTCTCACGCAACTTTCCAGCGACGTATTCTGACAAGCCATAATTAAAACGCATTCACTTTGTGAAACGGGACTATTAATATCGCGTCCTTCATAGGGGGAGAAGCCACGCAATGCAAGAATTTTGCTGACAAGGAGCGCGGAAGTTGGAGGCGCATCACTGCCCCGGGTTCGGCAATCCGTGGATTCGAAGCGGCCTTATCTTTGGACTCCGGGCTCGCCTCAAGCTCGTGTTCGTGTTCGTCGTACCCATTACTGAGAGCGCAGACTCCATGGGGTGCGCGAAGGCGAAGAGACAACAGGGCTAACGCTCACCGTTGTGTATTCCGTAATTTGATGGAAGCCCGTACCCGCCGGAGTAAGCGGAGAAATACAGGCAAGTACAAAGGTACCTAACGCTTGATGTTGAGTATAGTTGACGCTTCAAGATTCACAGTTGCGTAAATCTTAAAGTTGAGCCAAGGATACCATGGCCACATTTTCCAACGGAACCGTCTAGTTTCCAAAAATACATGCCCCCATCCTCTCCCTGAACCCACGATTGCAACGTCCTTCTGCCGCGAAAGAAAGGTACTTCTGCTACGCCACTAGAAGCTTTGAAAAAACGTTACGGTTGAAGATTTGCTCTCGAACCTTCTGGACTCGTATGTTGCAGACAGATTACAACTTACCAACTAATTGACAATGTCAGAGCAATTTTATCTTGCTTGGGTTGATCAGGGTCTGATGGTCGTCGGTAATAAGGCAGGAGGGAGTTTCATTCCAACAATGATAGACGAGTGTAACGAAAATACCATAGCGTCGGTTCACATTTGCCACATTCAAATGCGAAGAGGGAATCTTCCGAAAATTCGGGAAGCTCCATTGGGCCCGTGACAGAAGAGGGGTGGGGGGGTACAGCTGTAGGTAAGATTGGAAATTGAGGAAGGGATTGAAGTCGGAGGATTCCGTACACAAAAGACATAGGATCCGTGAGTGCAGAGTGGAACATGGGACCTTTCGAGGAAGTATGGAAGGAAGTAGAGAAGGGAGCGAGCGAAAAGTCGAAAAGGCTACCTGAAAAATCGAGATCTGATCACGATAGGATTTAGCAGCTGGGAAAAAGAACACGTTAGGACGACAGAAAAATTGAAAATCCGCCCGCCACCGAAAAAGGATTAGCCAGGATATGGCATCGAGGGAAATAAACATTTCGCTTTGGATGTGGGGTGTCGTAAAATGTATATGAGGACGAGTGGGATGTGGTGTCGTTGACGGAGAATTGAATGAGGAGATTACGTTTTGGTGGAGATGATAGAAAGGAAGACGGAGGAGAAGGTAAGAAAGGGAAAACGTGGGGGGGTGAAGAGATGGACGGATGGTGGATTGCTGCGATTCGATGTCAGTTGGAGGCTGTTTGTCGGCAATGAACGAGGAAACAAATGAGGGAACACGTGAAACTACGGGTAACTTGGTCGCGAGGGGCATGGACCATGAGAAGCGAACCAGTTCGGTTCAGCGGGACTTTTTTAAATGTATTTTATTGAATTGGGCCAAATGCAAATTCGAACGAAGATTGGAGTTACGTACAGAACCACGGAGCCAAGAAGAGAACATAAACGGTCGCGCCTTTTTGAGGCTGTATCTCGATTTGCTCCTTCTTCTGTTCTTATAATACAGGGCAAGACATGCCCCGAGCAGAACCCACAGAGGTCGCTCACTCGACGACTTTGACTCTAACTGGAATGTCTTCGACGATGGCAACGACTGCAGCGGGAACGACTACTGCTGGCGCTAAGAAGAAGCACGTATGCGGCACCTGCGACCGCGCATTCACGACGAGCGGCCATCTCGCACGGCACTCGCGTGTCCACACTGGCGAACGAAACCACAAATGTCCGTTCCCAGGCTGTGAGACGAGGTGTTCGAGACAGGACAACCTCCAACAACAGTGAGTTCCCCTCCATTATCTAATCGCTCCCGCCAGACTGACTGACGGGACGGCCCGCCAGCTACCGCATTCACCTCTCGCCGGGCTCACGGCGCAACTCGGCGCGCTCGGTCATCTCACGCGTCATGAACCACACTCCGAAGAGGGGCATCTCCCCGCCGCCTGCGCTAGAGCCTGCGCGGCTGTACACCCACCACCACTCGCAGTCCCCGCCTGACTCCCCTCCGCCCCTCACCCAGGCGACCCTCCCCGCGACCGCCATGCGCTCCCCCGCCGAGCCCGCCTCCCCGGACTCGCCGTACTCCCACCTCTCGCCGACCGCGTACTCGTACCGCACGGGGACATCCACTTACCAGGAGCAGCCCGGCTCGGGATATACGTACGTCCACACGACGCCGTCCCCGCCGACGCAGTACTACGAAGTCGCGGCGTCGGCGTCTTCGCGGCATTCGATCTCGCATATCTCGCCTCCGTCGCCGGAGAGCAACAGTTCGGGCCCCCCGACGCCTGCGTCGTACCCTGCAGTGTACGACCAGGCGGAGTACCGGTATGAGAGCCCGCCCCCGGTGTTGGCGCCGATACAGGGCGGGCGGCGGGATTCGCTGGGTGTGGCGGAGAGGCATTATATTCACCAGCCCCAGCCGTATTACCAGCAGGAGGTTAGCCTGGGGCATGGTGCGTGGAAAGGGGGTCTTGAAGAGCGGGTTGGTCCAGCAGACATAACGCGCACAGCAGGAATTGGAGTAACTTATATGATCTTTTTCCCCAACCCCCTCCCCTTCCTCCCCTTTTCTTTCTTGCGTTGTTACATGTATCAAGACCGTCGACATGCTGAGCTTTCTACTATTCTCTCTTTCCTCAATCTACTACTTACGGGTCCTGTCTATATAGTTGTGTAATTGTACTGTGGTGGTATATAGTAACGGTTCCAATACCGATTTGCATATTTCTGGCCGTCCTGAAACCTGTGTTCTACGTCAACTTGTTCCCCGCCCAACCGCCCACTCTGTCTCGTGCCTGGTCATTCTGACATTTAAATTATACAACGCCACCACGTCGTTGCAACCCCCTAAGCTGGTGATACTCTCTAATCTTTTGCAATTTCATCCACCTTCTCTCTCCTCATGTCTTGTTCTAATTGGCTTTCGGATTACCCGCAACAAGGTGTTCCGCTTCTTTGCGGCAGATTCATCAATTATGATGCGACGGCGAAGGTTCTAGGTCGTAGACGACATCTGCGACGGAGCAGGTGCTTGTTCAAATCTGCAATCATCGGCCTGCCTTCAGCCTTTGGAATATGCCGTTTCTTCACAGAAATCTGCTTCAGGAACCACAGCTTTTGGCTATGCGCATTTAATCTGGCTTTATGCGCTTTGTTCGACCTTGTATCCGCGACATGTGCTCTCCCCCCACCAGCTCGTTTCCTATACTGGTCATACGTCATTCTACAGCGAAGCCTTGCTCCACGACCGGCTCGCGTGAGCTTTGCACCAGGCGTTATCTCTTGCCTTCAACTTTCCGTACGTTCCGAGATTCCTGTTGTCTCCCCTTTGGAGCTTCCATCACACTGTGAACCCCTGTTCTTTAGCCGACTCGTCATATGCGCCGCAAGATTTTATTACGCGCTGTGAATCTGGGCTAGGCGAACGCCGAGGGCATGCATGCACGTACGCACGGTGGTGACGGACTTTTTTTTTTCCTTAACGCATCAATGTCGATGAAATGTTAACTTGAATTGCTGCTGCGGTCAACCGAGACCCGACGGGCTCAGGCTATCTGAGAGCCAGTCAATGCATTGTGGTCCGTTACGTTCGGATAGGCAGCCTGCTGGGACCTGTTTCGCATGCTCGGTCACCGCGGTAGGCAAACCTCGACTCATCAGATTTCTAACATACAGAGGGTGGACTCTCCCAAGTCTGGATGGATCTCCATATCGGTTGTGAATGATGGGTGAGGTCGGGCGCACTTTTCCCCCGCGGCGCTCGGATAGCTGCGTCGCCTGTTGTGGCGGTACATATTATTATAATAAACCCCCTCCCACGACACTATATTCCACCCATGCGAATGTTGTATACTGCGAGAGAAAAAAAAAAAGATGTTGCGATTGATGCAATCGAACAACGCATGTTGCGTTTAGTAACGGTTAAATCAACCCCGACATATCCAGAAGGGTTAGTTAGTACGCCATATGTTTCACACACCATTTTTTTTACTGCGCATCATGAGTTCCTGGTTTCGTTGACGAGCACTTTTGCGATGGGATGATGCGCAATAAGTGAGGGATTGGAAAGAGAAGACCAGTAATATAGTATTTTCCCACGCGGGGTTGTCTCCTGTGTTTCTCAATAATAATAATAAAAAGACTTCTGGCTTCGAATCGCATGCACTGCTGAACGTTAAAATTGAAAGAAGCGCGATGGATGACTGACTGACATGCCACCGGTCGGTCATTCATATACGCGCGTTCTCGCATGTGTTTGATTCACGGCATGGCACGGTGGAGGACTACTAGCCAAACTATACTCGACACTAGTGATTGTGAGTTCTCACGCACTTTGATAAGGGAGCGCGTTAGACAAGCTCGGAAGAGGTATGGTCTAGCGGTGAAACCTATCTTGCGGGTCCGAGAGGCTGTCAATATCCCAGCAAGATTAGTTCTTCCTTACAGTGTGATTGATCTCTCGCGTCCCACCACCGTTCAGTGATCCGCTCCAGGAATACTACGAAGCCAAGCCAGTGGACAAAAATACCACACAAAGCGAAGGCGAAGATCACGCCCAGACCGCGCAGGCGAAAAGGTATGGTCATATTTCGTTCGTTCGTTCGTTGGGGGAAGAGTTAATTTACCTCTGCTGGTTCTCGTCGCAAAAGGAATAGCACGTACCGACTCATCAGCGATTGTGTTCGCGGAAGAACATTGCATGGCCTAGAACGAAGCGATATATGAATGGTTGATGATATCAAGTAATTATTACATGCTTCTCCTCTCTGCTGATCATGAGCCAGGCAGTATCGAGGAAAGAGAGGTAGGCGACTGGTCTTATTCGGAGAGGACGAATCATGTACGGTGTGTTGTATCGGTACGCGGACCGACTCCGAGTCTATTTGCCCCTGTTACGTTCCAAAGCCAAAGGGAGCTGCTTCTTCCGCGAAAAAACCTGTCCTGGCAGTTGCTCGATATCCGTGATCTCAACACCACCAGCTTCCGATCTGCCGGGATCGCTGGGAGTATTCAACGCTGAAATGCGAGGTTGGTGTATCTCTCACGTTTTCTCTCTTCAGCCATCATGTTTCCTTCGTAGGCGCCTTCAAGCCTGAGTTTTCACAGGAATGTCACAGTCGACGAACAGCATGCGTGTTCAATGGAGATCTTTCACAGATTCTTCGGACGCGCGCAGTGAAAAAGTGCCCTGTTAATGGGGATCTTCCTTCGACGCTTGCGCCTCCCCACGGGGAGGTTCTCAGCTCAAATTCAGTGGCGCTCACCACGACTGACATCTATCTACACGTGTTGATCATTGGCTTCGTTTTTTTTTTCTCTCCTCGACCTCACGTGTTATTACTTTTGCTCAAAGCTTCCATACATACACACATAAATCGGACCCTGTTTCGCGTCATAAACCCCGGGGCCTGATTGCTTCTCTGAAAAGGAAGGGGAAGGTGGAAGGAATGAAAGTGAACCCTGTGACGCTCGATTGGTAAACCTGAAGTCAGCTTAGCCGTACCGGGAGATCCGATGTGTTCCCTTCGGATGGGGCATAACTCGCTCTGATCTACTGCCGCTTCTCTCCGCGCCGGAGTAGCTACCGCGTATGCGAAATAGGCGACGTCGGTATCCCAGAACTCGAACCCGTCGTTCATGGCCTACTGGAAAAGCCACAAAGCCTTCGGGTACGCATCCGTAGGGGATACGAACGGGCATCAACTTCCCAAGCACCTGGACCCCCGGCCTTTACCTTTGCTTCTTCTTCACATCCCAAAAGAAAAACACAAAAAAAGAAAACCACTCGCCTCGCATGCCAAACTTCTAAAGTTTCCGGTCAATTAGTCGTCTCGTGACTGGGTGCCGCGGCAGTACAGCGGCGCCCCTTTCGTCTTTGCAGTCATGCACCCGCATCTGCCGCAGGAGCTTATCGACGAGATTATCGATCGCATGCAGGATGATTTCCTGGCCCTTAGAGCATGTTCGTTGACTGCTCGTTCGTTGTTGCCGTCCAGTCGCAAGCATCTGTACTCCCGCGTTATCATCTTCCAGTCGGGCGCTGACAAGCCGTTGCCAAACTCGTTTGCTGGCAGCAAGTTTACTTGCGAGTCCTTTTGCAGTTTGCTTCAGGAGGGGATTACCCCTGTTGCACCGCTTGTCAGGTTCCTTAGCATACAGGACGGTTTGGAGGATACTCCAGGTTACCTTGTTCATAGGGAGAACGTCAGATTCCCTCATATCCTGGGTGTCCTACGCAATCTCGAGTGTGTGTCTATTTCCAGCCATCGGGGCTCTTTATCTTGGGATGCACCCGAGACTCCTATCGCACCTTTCCTCGAAACATTTCAATCTCCCTCACTTACCTCTCTTGATCTCGATAATCTCACGTTCTGCGGTTTTGATAGCATCGCGCGTATTCTGTACGAATGCAGCCACACACTCAAACATCTGTCTCTCAACTACATCACAATCTTAGCAGCGAGGGATACGGATTTCCAAAACCTTACGGCTGCATATGATGGCCGTCTTCTCCATCTCGAGTCGCTTCGACTCGTGGAAGACGACCTGGGTCTCGTAGCAAAGTTCATACTACACGAGTCCTCTCCGTTGAAAATAGATCGCCTTCGAGAGCTCTGCATCTCCTCAAACCGGCATAATTCCTTCACAGGGCTCGTCTCAGCCACGCGTGACACCCTCGAACATCTCGATTTCTTCGTAAACCACAACGGTAAGTAACGCCCCCACCCCATCCCCCCGATCCCCATCTGTGTATGTCCCATAAAACTGAAACAGGGGATATCACCACGCCCTTGTTCATGGGGGACCACAAGCGGCTCAAGTCCCTCTACGTAGGCATAGGCAACCACGTCACGAACCTAGCCTGGATAGACACCATCCCACTCAATCCCACGATCGAGACGCTCACTCTCGAAATGGTGAACCCCGATGTGGGTGAGAGGGCGTTACTATGGGCGCAGCTGGACGCCCGTACATCGGGAGCCTCATTACGCGAGGTGAACGTAAAACTCCACGGTCTGAGCCGTCCGAGCCGCAACCCCTCCCACTCGTGCGAGCCGTATACGTGTCGCGACTATGTGGCGTGTGCCGATGGATCTGCTGTCCTTGCGTTGGTGGAGGACCGGTTGCCCACCCTACGAGGAAAGGTTCGATTGACCGTCCAGGAAGTAGCGCGTGGGTCGTTTTTTATTTTATTTTATTTTCTTGTCGCGTTACTACCCACCCTCCCCCTGTTAGAAAGAAGATTACAAGCTGGAGGTATGTGGTCGAGGTATCTGGCATTTGTTTGACGGGAAGGAGGGGGCCCCACAAGGTCTCGCCGAATGTATTCTGAGATGTACCATTATGCCGTGTGAGGATTGGGAGGATTTGAGTATTGTATCCGTGGCATATGTTTCTATACATAGTGACACTGCAAGCGTTCATATTGCGGCTGTTCTTCCGAGGAGGGGTGTTCGCGCAGTCGCTCTGTCTCTTACACCTAAATGGGCGTGATACTTGTGTTTGGACGCGCGCACGAATATGTCGAAGAGTAATTATTATGTATTGGGCGCTCGGCGGAAACACACACACACTGGGCAGGGCGTCGCGAGGGACCATCATGAATAACCTCTCAAGAAAAGTGATCTAGTGTGGGGAAAGATCATTTGTGATACATCTGGGAAACACATCATGTTCTCCGTTATCACCGCCGGGTACCTCAGCCATCGGCAGTATACATACAGCCTAGCTTTTAAAGCACCATTCATTTCGCTAAAATTTTGAAACGTGGGAAACGTACAGAGCTAGAAGGCACGCCCCGTCTAGCAACTTGGTGCGTTCATCTGCAAGTTGTGTTGTGCGAAATGACATCAAGCCTTTTTACTCCGAGTCTGTGTTCTCTTCTCACATAAATGAAACTTGGGCTTCTAGAAAAAAAATTTTCTGGCTGTGAGCCCGGGTGGCGATCATGATCATGAGGAGTTGTTGTTGTTCAAGATGATGATGGTCGCTTGTGCGCCACCTCATTCTCCGAGGGGGGAGACTTCTCTCGCTGAATCCGAGAGCCTGGGCGCGCGCGTTGCCAGACGACTGGTCACGGTGGACTTTCCCGTTATACGTTGGTGAACTGAATTGCTTGTTATCACTAGTTCAAGTTACTTGGTTGTTACTACCGCTTTAACTTTAACGTACATTCCCAGGAAATCACGATGTAGGTATGTACCGAGGTCTGTAGAACTGTCGTGACTGGAGATTTGGACTTTGCCACCGAATCACTAGCTTTAGAATAAGGTATCCGACGAAACGACCGGCGGTGAGGGGTAAGACTACCAACGCGTTATCTATGAAGGCTTTTTTTATTCCCCCCCAGAGCTCCAAACAAACGCGTCGGATATGTCTTTTGACATAAACGGATAAAAATAATCCAGTCCGAGTCCGGCTTTGTTGCATCTTGAGCTTTCACCACCACTTTGGGGAGGTTCAATGCAGACACGGGGCCTTCATGGGCGGTTAGCTCTTGTTTAAGCCTATAGAGTTCTGGGTTTTCGATTGTTGATGAAGTCACTCCTGGCAGCCAAGCCTGAGCACCGTGGCAATCCAAGTTACTACTTACTACCACTCGATCATGTCAAAGTCGATCACGGAAAGATGTTCACTGTACAATGCCCATTACCCGGTGCATTGTGAAAAAGTCAAGTAAGTATAAGTATAAGTATGTGCACATTTAATTATAGGATTTATGATCCCTGAGTGGTTCACTTACTCGTGTTAAGAGTAGCCCTGAGTGTGAACCGGTTCTAGAACCAGAGCGCGGGAATGGGCGAGATGGCATACCCGACTCGGAGGAGGCTGTAGGACTGGAGATGAAATACGGATACGGGGGGAGAGATAAGTAGCGCGAGAGAAGTTCACCGGCTACTTCAAGGGTTCGGAGAGATAGCAACTGGACTCCGGGGTACGTACCTGTGAGCCAGGAGCTATCAAATCGGACGGAAGGTCGAGGTGATGATATGCAATCCCCTCGAAACTCCAGGCTCGCTGCGCTTTTCCTAGATACGCCGCCTACAGATCTCGCGCAGAGGGGGCCGGCCCGAACTTTTTTGTTGCGTAGCAGGCACCCCCAGATTCGACGTTCAGACTCACTACTTCAAATCTCACCGCCAGGTACGAACGATATCAGCTTAAAGTTGAACGTTTGCTGGCGACACGTGCGCAGTACGCACGGAAATGGAGTTTAGGATATGATATGTATGTTTGTGTACGGGAACGATCATATTGGTTACTTGAAAGATACCATCATGATAAATGATGAGTCTGTTGCTGCAGTGACGACGGCGACAACGACGGAAGAGGGGGCGAACGTGTGTGTGGGATGAGCTTGACCCGCCTGTGCCATTGAAAGGAGGGCGCGGGAAAGGAAATTGTCTCGATAGAGTAATAGCAATCATTTCGATATTGATTACACCCTCAGTAATAGGACGCATTGCATAACACTATTGGCGAGTGGTTCGCATGGCTCAATGGTCTAGTAGTATGATTCGCGCTTCGGGATTGTTTATCCAGTGCTGATAAGCATCATTGTGCGAGGTCCCGGGTTCAACTCCCGGTTGAGCCCATGGATATCAGTGCAGTTCTAGTATCTGTTTTTTTCTTCTTCAAGCATGAAGTTCAAGTCTCAACAATCAAAGAATCAAGAATCAATGAACATTGAAATTGAATGATTCAGATTGATAATCATTGATTCCTGAGACTTGATTCTTGAAAGACCCAAAAATTAAAATCTCAAATTTTGAAATTCTAATTTCTGACTCTCTGGAGTCTAATTCCCGATTTCCTGTTTCTCAGAAGATTTGCTTGAATGAGAATGATTCTCTAGAGTCTAATTTCTCTTATTTGTTCGGGATGCCAGCTCCGATTTCCAGGTCGGCTCTCGGCTCGCGACGGAGTTGTCTGCGTGCGTGACCATGGCTAAAAGCAATGACAAGATGTTGTATCCTTAATTGGGTGTTACTCTGCTCCCACTTCCTCCACTACGCCGTTTTACTTTTCTGATGAGTTTATCTTTCAGACTTTTTCAAGGCCAAGGTTACCACGTCGCTCAACTGCGGATGTCCCTATTACAGCTATAGTGATCCAAGTTGGAACTTGGGACGCATGCTTGGACGCACACACTTCTTGAGAACCCTCTTGCAATGTAAACCCTGCATTACTTTAATCCCATTTATGCTCACGTTCTCCTCCAACGGTTCTTTCCTATGCGTCAAGTCGTTGTGCGACTAGAGTACACGAGTTCAGGTCGCCATTTCACCTTGGACGTGTGCACGTAAACCAAGCGTAGCATGCCGGTATAAACATTGTATGTATTTATGCCTACACTGCGTTGCTTCGTTCACGGGTCACGGCATAATGACTTCTTGTCACCCTGCCGATCATTACCTTCTCCCGTCTGCGTTATGGCTTGGGCTAAAATATTTCTCCGCGCCTCGTGTAACCCGCCCGCCCAGAAATAGCCCCTTGCAAGCCGGCTCGGTTGGCGTCTCTTGGGGCGGAGGGAGCACCCACCCGATTGAGCAGAAATTTCTCCTCCCCTTGGCCATGTTCAAACTGCGTTTTCCCAGGTTCCGGGCTGAGATAGAATGTGGCTGACGGATGTCCCTTGGGAATATGCGTGCCTCCACTCCTCGGTTCGGGGGTACTCTGTGAGGAAGAATGGCGCTTTAGCATTCCGTTTACGCAACCCACTTTGTCCTGGAGAGAACGTAATAGAGGCAATAGTGTGTTCGCTGTCATGATGATGAGATGTTCTAGACATGCAAATGCATTGATGTGGCGATGATTTTCGATCCATTCAATTATGCAGTCCTTCCCTGGACTTCGGTTTACATATCATAATCAGAAGATCTAGACACAACCTAGTCGGCTGCATAAATTTGTTTCTCGGACTCAATCGTGGGTGTATTGCGTACATCGTTTTGGGTTGGCTGCTGGTTTTTACCAGTTGGCCAATAGAGAGAGTAGGGTTGGTGGCTTGGCGAGACTTCACGAGAGCTCGCCAGCACACATCGTTTTACCCGAGACGCCCACATCGCGCCGCAGATGAAGTATCATACGATTTTGTACTACGCTTGTAAGGCCACAAAGATATTCCTACGGCAGTGAAATGATACGACTTTGTCGAAAAGAATGGAAATACCACACCTAGACAGAACTGGGCTTTTAATAATAGCCACATACATCGAAAAAGAGTCAAGGCGTCAAACATGAGGAAGAACATGAAGAACTGCCAGTAGAAGCAAAGTCAACAAATTGCCACTTTTCGATACCGTGTCGAAAATACCCATGTAGTCGTGAAAACGAAGATGGGAAAACAAGAACATCAATCAAATTGTTGGGTAAAACTCGTGTGTACGTGTTCGTGGTATGAAAAAAAAGTAATGCTACATAGTCCCAGCGTCAAGAAAGAAGAAAATGCGACTATATCAGAGCACTATGACAGCGCCAACCATGGAAAATAGCAAAGCAGATCCCACGGAGTAAATATATCTATCCCATCCATCCATGGACCGTACCAAGGAGAAAGCAGCAGATGAATGCGTCGCGGTAGGTGAAGCTTGTGCTTTGGCCGTTGTTGCACTCGATGCTGAGGGAGTTGACTGATAGGACAGATATCAACACCCTGGACTCACTTCAAAAAAATTCTCTTACCGTTGAAGTTATGGTCGATGATTTAGAAGTTGTCGTAGCAGCACCTCCGAGGGCGGTGACGGTGGTGCACTGGGAGGATGCAGGAATAGGGTGGGGAGGAGGTGTATTGGGTTGGCCTTGCTGCCACATTACTCCGTCGTACACACCCATGGGCTGGCCACTATCACCCTGGCATGATTCAAATACTCCAGCACTGTAGTTGGCGGGCATGTTCCATGCACAACCCATAACATCGTAAATGTGTTGACCTGAGTGTTATATTGAGTATGGAAAACTAGAAAGGGAAAGGTATCAACTCACACCACCCTGCAGCGTTGTTCCCGGCAGGGTTGCAAGCCCGGAAGCAGAATTGGTCGGCGGACATGAAGCTCTACAAACTCCGTCAGAACATACCTTCCACGATAGAAATATGACCTACCGTCCACTCGTGTATCTGCTGGAGTTCTCCGAATGCTGATGAGAAAACTAATCCACCAATCGGATTACCATTTCCATCTGCTCCGTGAGGATCCAACTCTCCTCCACTGTCACCAGCCGGAATGTTCATCTTTGTGAAGTCACCAACACCGGTAACTTGAACCTGCAGATTGCGAAGATTAGAAATTGACTACCTTCGTTTAGGTTTGGCTCACGAAGTCAGGTGTCTTAACGAAATGAGCACCGGTGATGGCGTCCGCAGGGATCGTGCGAGTGCCGTAACCCGACTAGGATATCATCAGAATCAACACAAACGCGTGGGCTAAGAAATGCTTACCTTGAGACACCACGAAACTTCAATACGCTACGCAACACTAATAAGCTCAAGCTGTAAAAGGGGGGAAGTTCTGAACGTACTTCAGTCTCTCCGATTCCGGAGTTTGGACCGGGCTCAGGCGGACTCCAGAGGCAGCTGCATGTGACTGAGATAGGGATGTACCTCGATAGGGTAACGGCTTACAAGTCATCAATCGAATTAACTGTACAAAAATTAGCGAGATGCTCTGGATGTTAGAAGGTTCACTTACTGTATGCATTTTGACAGTTTGACTTTTGGTCGTTGGTTTTCCCGCACTTGTTTGTACCAGCCTGACCTTGTTCGGAAGTTGCTGGAGCATTGTCCGGCGTATAAGTTGCAGTGTATTGAGCGTATGCAACACCAGCGATTGAAGAGAGAAGTGCAAGTCGTGAAACCATTGTGAATGTGGATGTGGATGTGAACGTGTGAATGGAATTGAGGAAGATAATTTGTATCCGCTACTGCGTTCTGGTTTAAGTAGGGGAACGCCGTACCAGAAACATCAACAATTGTCTGTGAACGATCGAAACCTCATCAAGACATCTCCACCTGTGTTTTTGAAGGAAGCGGACTCAAATCGACGATCGTATCACTGAGACGGATCCATAAACAGCTAGACATTGACAGGCTCCTTGGAAATGTTGCAAGATCCTTGCCAGGAGTCAATGGGATAGATGCTGTACGACAGAGTCAGTTGGTCAACTTTGGTAGCACAGCAATCAGCTGAAACCTACTAGTCCTGAAGGCAGTACGGGCAATTGCTCCTTTTTGAACGTGCTTGTAGGCCTTCATTCTCAACAAGACGTTATATCACGACAAGCATGACATAGATAGTCTTCACGTGCTATTGAGTTTCAGATCTAGAGTAAGAAGCGACGGCGAGACATGAGGAAAAAAGAAAGACTATCATGCGGATCAACATACGAGACATCGATAACACGAGTTTCCTACAATTTCGAGAATAAGGCATACAGGCTCCGAAGTCGGTGCCGTCAGACCGTACACACCATGAGGCGGTTTAGAGCAACTCATCAGGGATTACCGTTTCATCTAACAGAAAGATGCTAAAGGTAAGAATCTGGAAGGTTCGATACTAGTGGACACACCAGTGGGGAAAGTAAGGTCATGGCTGTAGGGGGAGTTCTAAAAGTATCTCGGTATCTGTATGGTCTAGCACCGATTCCCATCTGTCATCCGCTAACGACTTAATGGCAAGCGTAGTGGATTGGATATATATACCCGGTAAATCTGAAAACAGGTGAATATCCTACGATAAGTAGAGTAAATAGCTGACGCACGAGGGGCCGTAGTGTATCCCAACGAGATCCCCCGTCCCTGGAAATAACCGCCTATGCTCTTTTTTCATCGTACGTGGCTCAACATTGACAAACAGCTGTATCGTCGGGAACGATCCGAAAGACAGATGGGAAAATGTCGACAGCAACCCACGGCGTCTCTGGATTGGGTTACGTTGCGCCATTGCAATGGCACCTGAAGTGTGGTCATACTTGTACAGACTAGGCAACTCTTAGTACGTTGGGACTTACGACAGAAAAAACGACAGCGTCTCAACGCGACGTGGGCTCCAAAACGGCGTATATACCCTACTTGCTCTTCAGGCGCAGATCCCATGAATAAAGGAGCTATCAGATAAGCAGTTGACGCACCCGGCGTTGTTATCGACAGCCTATTCATGACCGGATTCCTGGGATTCGAAGGGAACTTTCATCGATGTGTTACAGAATACCTTCCGAAGGTCGGAGACGCGTCCTCTGATAAGAAAATTTTGGAGAGTTCAAGACCTGGGAAAACTCAAAAACTTACCATGGTGTAGCATATACGGTGCAGTTTTCAAGGAGAATGCAGGTAGAAAATGTAGGCGAATCGTTCGTGAAGATGGAGGTCAGAATCAACGTGCGTAACGACCAAACAAACAATGCATCCTCTTTCCCTACACCCATCACCCCACATCAGAGCATTCCTTTCCCGACTCATCCTCACCCTGCACTGGCTTACTATCATCGCCTGAGAAGGCTAGGATAAGCTTACAACAACAGTCTCGAACACCGCGATAACGAGGTGCCGAAATGCTCTCCTAGATCGCAGAGAGAAGCTAGCCTTTACGATGTGGATACAGAATTGGATATTTGTCCAGCTGGGTCAATGTACGTCCATTCTAGCCGTACTTTGCTTAGCGGTTGATCACCAATTTTCAAGCAGTGTATCACAGGTGAGAACGAATGCTCCATCTATGTCGCCAGAAACTCCGACTTCCAAGGTCCTTTGAATACCCCGTTACTTTAGGACAACTCAGGGCGCCATCCGCTCCTAGATCGTACATAGAAGGTCCTTGGCCAGGAAAATTGCATGAGCTGAAAATAGCATGTGTGTTGGGTCTATTTTTGTCTCACTCGCGATGATCTTTATACGTCCATTTTGGCAGGCTCATGCCTGTTCTTCTACGCTTAGAAACGTTCAGATGGCATTGTTCTTTACTGGAGAAGCTCCGTATATACGTCGCAGCACCATGGAGCGTATGCTAAGCACTGCCGTGGCTCCATTGTACAGCAGATACGAAGTCGTCGGCTTCTATGTGACAGGTCTCAAGTTTTCGACGCGTCGAACTCTTCCCATGAACAGAGTTCACAACAAGTAGCGGACGGTTCTTTGGTGCTATCATATCGCAGCTCCAGGTCAATCACATATCCGGTTCTCGCGCCGAGTCTTCTGAATTCCGGAACTCTTCCATCAGCGGCTCTTCATTCTATACACGGCATCTTGTACAACAAGCAACTGCGTGAATTTTGCCAGCAAATCAATCCTAGATAACAGTGAGTGAATTGCGCTTCGATGCCCGAGTTGAATGATGTAATTTTTTGTCCGATAAGCGATGCTAAAAAGCAGCCCTGGTGGAACTCCACATCGTCTTTTCAACACTCTACGATGAGCTCTCCGTATCCTAGGCCTACTCATGACGAAGAGTCGATCACTCGCGGAGGAAACGAGACACCCCAACGAGACCCTGAAGCAACGGCTTTTTGTCGAGCCTTGAAACGCCTGCTCGATGGGGACCGAGGCGAGCACGGTTCCCTGCACGGGAGGGAGGACGATAACGAGGAGCTGAGTGAGAGACTGCCAGTACCCACAGTTTTACCTTCTCCACGCGTGTACTCGACGCCGTTACCGATTCTTTCCATCATCGTGTTGTCCATTGTACGCCGATGTTTACTCCTTGTCCTATCCTTGCTGATAAGAATGTTCACACAGACCATGCTAGGAGAATTTCTGTTGGCAAACGTTTCGACACCCTTCTTGCTGTTCATGGTCAAAGGTTAGTCCCGTATCTGGTGTTCTCGAATTGCACTTAAGCAGGAATAGATTTTGGCGTGTTAGCTGACGACGCGGAGGTCGCATTCTGGACCGGCATATTAGGTACTCTATCGACCTATCGGCCAGTCTGGCCGTCTGATGCCTCTCAACAGTGTCAGCCTTTTTCTTGACGCAGTTCGCGACTTCTCTTCTTTGGGTATGCCCGCTCGATCGTACAATTTATATCTTCTGATATTCTCTTTTCGTAGGCGACTGTTGCGAACAAGTACGGGTGTCGTTTGGTGTTAGTTATATGTCTGCTCGGTGGCTCCATCACATGCACTGTCTTTGGACTATGTAAAAACATCGAACAGGCCTTGACCGTACGTTTGTTGCAAGGTGTATTTGGTGGTGCTGTCGGGGTCGCAAGAGGTGCAGTCGCATCCATCACTGACGAGAGCAACTCCGGAAGAGCTTATGCAATCTTGGGGTGTGTAGTTTCTGTCAGATTCCCTGCATCTTGTTGAACAACTTCTTAGGTTCTGTTGGGGATTCGGAGGTGTGGCTGGTGCAATTGTTGGCGGGTTCTGTCAGTCGTTCCTGCGGCGCTCTGATTGTGTGTGGCTTACGTTTCGTTTTTATACAAGTCGAAAGTCCCACCGCGAAATGGCCAGGAGCGTTCGGCTCCGAATCTCTCTTCGCTTTATATCCTTACCTCTTACCGTGCGCAGTTGCTGCACTCGTCACATCTGTCGGTACGGTGGAAGTGCTTTTTCCTCGAGCTTTGGCTAACACATGTGTTAGGTTCGATCTTGGCTTGTTTCCTTGATCGAGATGGGGGACCAAGGAGGACCGTTGTTCCTTCGGAACCTGAGAAAAATGGAGAAATACCTTCCCCTATTCCGGAAGAAGAGTCTCCTATCTCTAGCCCGAAAGTAGATGAAGAGGCTTTTCCACGCACGTTCACTGGAGAATCTTTGAGCAAGTCTCTGACACGAAAGCTATCCGGCTACTTATCTGCGCGTGGACAAGATGCAATAGATACTACTGGACCGAAACCCGGACCTTCTTCGTCTGCCGCGTTACCGATACTGAGGTCAAACACGTTCTCGAAGGCGAGCCGAACTGCTGGGTATGGGACCTTTACCAGTCGATATGGTCAGAGTTTTGGAGCGAGGCGTGGAAGCACGACAAGCTCTGTCATGCCTTCCTCCGTTGTCCAACGAAGACGAGAAAGTGACGCGAGCCTCGCTCACCGTATGGTCATGGCCAACGAAAACACAGTCAATAATATTGCCGACCTTTGGGTCGCGGCGGCGATGAACGCAGATAACGATGACGGAGATCAGACAGACGATGATTTGTCTGATGACGATTCTATGGATGTGTCCCGAGGACGCCGGTATTCCAGAAGTAATACTGCGTCTCCGTTTTCACGCCGCTCAATTTCACAGCAGAATGCGGGCGGCACGCCTACTGTTCGACCTGTGCCTCTCGGTGCTTCTCCGCATCCGCAGACGAGGCTTCTTCGGCAGGACTCACTTGTTCCATCGGTGGATACAATGCCGAGAGGGATGCCTTCGATATACACTAATACAGGTGTCGAGTCCTCGCCTGTACCGTCGCCATCGATGTTGTTCCGTTCCGATACACTCATGTCGAATACCGATGTGCTCACGACAATTCTGGAAGCGCGAAAATCACAGGTTGAGCTGGAGCAACCTCCGTCAATGTGGTCCAAGTTACCGGGCATGATTATCCTGCAGTATGGACTGTTGGCGCTGCATACGACGACACACGATCAGTTATTTATGTCGTACCTCGTAACGTTTGTCAAGTCTTTTTCGTGTGCCCTGTCTTCTGTTGCTAATTCTTGCAAACAGGGATTATAACTCCGGTGGTCTCAATCTTAGTGCGGGCGGTTTTGCGCAGATTAGTTGAGAACCTCTGATTGACTTGGCGCGACGCCATACTGACCATTCTTAGTTGCCATAATGTGCATCTTTCAAATTGTGTATCAGTTCTATCTGTATCCGTATGTTTTGTGTGCCTTTCTGTCTTGAAAGCGGAAGACTTATCTGGGCTATGCTTTGTTTCTAGTAACCTTGGGCACGTCTTGCTGTCAGCGCTTATCTGTGGCTGAATGAACTGACACCCGTCGCAGGCCGCCTCGCGGAAGGCTCTCGCATCTAGCCATGTTCCGGCTTGGTTCGTTCTTATTCATACCGTCGTATTTGACGGTGGTGCTCTACCGCGCTCCTTTTGCGAGTGCTGATAGTGATGGCGGCTTTGTGTTGATGACCGGTCAGTCTTCTCTGTCTTCCTTAATTCTATAGTTTCTGACCAGCACCTGTAATGTTCTTCTAGCTCTCGCTGTCAGCACGTATGTCTTCTTCCTCTTGTCAAACTTGGACTGTCGCCCTGACCGATCGTGATACAGCGCCGTAAGGTTTTGCGGAGTAACATTTGCTTTCACTTCTGTGGCAATCCTTTTGAATTACAGTGAGCGCTGTCCCCCATGTCCTCAGTACATATTTTCATAATGGATTTTTTCCAGTGTCTCCGCCCGAAGCGGTTGGCTATGCCAATGGGGTGGCGCAAAGCATTGTCAGTCTTGCCAGATGCTTTGGTCCTGTCTTGGGCGGTTACGTAGGTGTATTCCCCCCTCTCGTCATATGCAGGGATAACAGTGATTCTATTCTAGCTGTGGTCCATTAGTATTGACGGTAACCCAAGTGGATATCCGCTCGGATTCATCGCAGTGGGGGCAGTCTGTGCGATGGCGGTTTTGCATAGTTTCCTTATACGATGAGGACTATCCTTATGACTCACGATTATCTTCGCTTTCGATGCCATTCCGCTCTAACGCCGCCCCAATAGACAATGTATATCATACCCAAAAAAGGAAGCAAAATAGCTTGTGGCATCATCGACAGTTTTCGTTCGTAACCATTCCCGTAAACTCTTGACCAACGGTATCTGTTACCTGTCGGGGAGTAACGCGCCATCTTATCTCCAACTTTTCAGTTACCCGCGTCGTCGGCAGGTGTCAACCTTTGACCATGAGTGACTAAAAACATACGAGATACATTCTCTTTCATACTTACCATTTTCTATATCCGACTGCGCTGGATTAAGATACAGGCCGTCACCAAGACCCGTGCCACATCAGTTTCGTGTTCTTTCGGTGGAAATAGCTGCTATGGAATATCCGCGACGCCACCGGGTATTGTGGATTAGACGGTGGAAAAGATTTGGGGATGCTTCGCTGTTCCTCCACTGACAGTGTCTTTACCTCCATGGGTTCCGCTTCAGACCGGCTTCAGATGTGGGTGCGAAAGGGCCGTACCGTCGAAGCTGATCGTACGCCGTTCTATTAATCCCAATAGGTTCGTCACGACCTTTTTAACAAATCCCTGCCGTAACAAAATGAAATTTGGGCCAGTTCCTGTCAATCCTCAGAAATGAACTCGTTCATGGTTGCGTATCGACTGTGGATCTTCTTTCCTTCGGAGATATGCAGCATTACGATACTGTGATACATTGGTAAATGTCTAAATACGGGGGAAACTTCCCAAGCTGGATGCACGTGAAGGAGATTCAAACGGACATCCTTTCTCGTTCTCCTAGGCTACGTACAGGTTGAGGACTGTTCCCTAGTCTGAAATATTGACGTTGTTTTCAGAGCATGGATTATGATCCAAAGTTGAGCAACGCTAAGTTCTTATAGGATTTGGTTACATTGACACCACGGTTCAAAGCGACGACCCAGAGTTATGATGACTATCAGACCGTCTGTCATTTTTAGCACAGCCTTCTTCCACTGTGCTTCGTAGGATTTGAAGTTTTCAACACCCGCGTAATCGTTGTTAGTTCACTCCATTAAGCATGGTTGTCAGTGTGATTCCCCAGGTTCGGGACAATCCATGCACATGCTAAACCGAAGGTACCCCGATTTTCGTACCTCCATGAAGGTGAGCGTATCTCGGCATCCGTGGTTGACATACAAACATTTTGGCGTAGCAATACATGGATTCACAACCAATGCGATCTTTCTTGTAGTACGACCGCTCTCGTTGGCAGTAAAGAACGGGGTACTTCCCAAGTAACGTCCGGAAAGCGCTCAATCAATATTCTTATGAAAAGACAGGCATGCAAGGGTTGTGTTAACTGATATCGGAGTACTCCACGGATCTAATGACGCCATAGATGGCTCGACGTAAAATCGTTCAGGGATGTGAGTTCCAGTAGGTGGAGAAGCTTCCTTTGCGGCAGGCAAAGCTGAAAATTTCGAGTAGCCTGTGCCTTTCTTATAACTACGTTCAGATGGAAGATAACTAACTACATGGACAACGCTGTGTTGGACGTGTATGCGTTCATATGTCCATCCACCCACGCGGTCAGTTTATCCGCGTCGAAGCAACGAGAAGCTTCTTGTGTAAATATTGGCTGTGGATACCCACGCCAAAATACGAAATGCCTTGATCCATTCTCTCCTACCTTGGATGGACAGGGGTCTGATATATCGACATCTGCCAATTTCAATGCTCACAACCTCCATGGGGTAATGAGCCGCTGCGACTCCCTTTGCTCGGTGCCTGCTAACTATTTCTGAGATTTGATTCCTAGACGGCTGACCCAGCCTTTCAGCAATCTTTTAATACTGTCATCACTTAATACAAGTGACCGGGACATCGCTCAGGCTGTTGCTAGCCGCAGTATCGAACCGTATCGAACTATGACTGCCAACATCGCGCTTTTCTTTACATGTACTAGTCTTTCCACCGTGCTGATGGCAATGGTACTTAGCTCTCGGGTCTCCATCATCGATATATCTAAGAACATCTCACTTAGCTCTGGGTCCGAAAGCCGAGACGGTTCCCATGCTCTCAGGAGTTCACTACGGGCGCCCGTAGTGGCATATGTGTTAATGCCGTCGTAGGCGACATTAGCTTCATTGGCCTTACAAATTCTCAGACTACTCTCCCCAATACAACTACCCGTGTCATCCGATGCTTAACAACGGTTTGATCATTCCCTTGTCTCTACCCTTGAATTTCACAAATCTTGTACCACGGTTTGATGCCGTACAGTGGCGTAAGGCAAGAAGAGAGAACGTTACTCTCATAGCGGTGTGAACAGTCCTTGTAGCAGTCGCCATGCATTCCACGTGCTCTCATAATAAAGAAATAGACTTCAGAGCGCTCGTCCTAAAGGATTCTCTGGAAGGGGTAACTTTGTTTCGTGTTTGGGCGCCAGATCCTTGAAACAGTACCACCATTGAGATTCGAACGAACACTCCCTCCCCACCCTTCCCCCAAATTTCACTCAAGTTTCAACGCCTCGAAGACCCATTATTCAGAACTCGCATCCGATTCTGTTTCTGGGATAGCGAACTAGTGCTGGCTCCTCACATCTCACGAGCTTGAACAGTCGACAATTAAGCGCATATGTTTCACTAGTCCAAGCATGGAATCTATACGCAATATTCTTCGCCCCATCAGGAAATATTGCAGCACAGAGGCCTCTGATCCCTGCTGAAATCCCCACCCAGATCTTGATGCATGCAGTCAGCACCTAAATAATTAAATTATCTGTCCTTAATCTTGGGACTAACATCATCAACGAAGGCCTTTCGTTACTAATCCAAAGTTAAATTCTCAACATTTAGAACCTACTATTGAATAAAGCTAATGGGGCTCAATTTGACGGAGAAAATGTAGTACTTGGTGAAAACGTCAGCTGTGTAGGGGTTGACACTTAACTCGGACAAGCGCACTTCGCATTAAACATACATGCAACATCTTGAGTGGGGGCCTTTTATCGATGCACAAGTCCGTGTCGAGATCGACGAGACGTGATCTCGTTGCACGACCATACCACTGAGTACCATAAGGCTACCTTGAAGAATCTTGATTGCGAACCAAGAGCTTCGATATTGGATAAACATGAGACTCTTCACATTCTCAATCTTGCACATTCGGTGCCTGTTATTTAGTGCGGTTCTTTATTCTATTGAACTGTCAGCAATTATGTACAGCCAAGAATATCCTTCCTTGCTGCCGCGGCGATCTAGCCAAGAAATATGTGGTCGGTAGAATAAGCTTTAGCTTGGCAGTACGATCGAAGACGCGACTACGCATAGAATTTTGAGCGGGGTGCGACCGCCAATTTGCCTGGTAAAGAAGTTGACAATGCGTTACATGATGATGGCTGGAGGTCCTATCAAAACTGCTTATAGGACTTTGGATTACGACACATTGGCAGCGAGTAACGTTGAGATTGGGAATGTAGACATGACGAGAGCCTGCCGGAAGCTGGATATTTGAAGACCACGAATGTTGGACAAATAATATACCTTGGTTAAAACCGCTCTTCGTTCGTGCGATATGTTGCAATGATTTGCACAATGCGTGTATATGGTGTTCCATTTGATGTTCTGCGATACGCTAGCTGCAAGATCTCTTGGCGTAGGAAACAGCCCCGTCAGGGAGAAAATCCTTGGCATGTCATATATCATCCAGAGAAAGACATGGATGGGTTGGTACGTGAAACTGGATGAATGGTTATCCTACCCTACTCGGTCAAAGCCGAGCGGAATTGCTGTCTTCTCAGCCACAAATGTGTCCATGAAAGGAGAGGGATGGGTGACAGCGAGAATGACGGAGAATACCCACCAGAAATCCCCTCTATCGATGCAAGAATGGGTACTTCCATGCAGCGCAATAAATCTCATCGAAAATGGTGTCGATGCAGTTACCGTCAATAAGGAAGAGCGTCGCGTTATTTGGATGTCCTGGAGAGAGCAATAAAGAACGAGGAGTCTTGTTATCGAAGATAGTAGAGACGTCCTAGAAGCCAACGAGAAGGACATGCCAGGGAGAGGGTCCAGGACCTTGTCAATATATGGTACCTCTACTAATGCGAAAACCCAGTGAGAACATAGAATAAATTTAACGAGGGGAAACACTTCAAGCAACGTTGCTTCACTGGTGAGTATCGAGGACAGTTTCACCCTGCTATGAACGTCGGAGCTTCACACGCCGCAGATAGCGTTCCATAGGCAGGAAGAGGAGGAGAAAGGGAGGAGACCTGCATCCAAGAAGAGGGACACCTCTGTATCTCAGCACTAGGATTAGCTTGTTACACGATAATCTGCTGCAGCGCATTAAGAAAAAGAAACACTTAAATTGAAATTTCAATTCGTAACAGATATCAACGTTCACGTGATCCCAACTCGTGATCTGCTCGCGATTGGACTGACTACCGCCATGTCCACGAACCGCTATGTTTTCCTTCGCCCTTGCCTACCTAGTATTCTGCCCTTTCGCGTTATGCGCCATATATGAAAGCTACGACAGCTTACCAAAGAGGGATTATCACTGTATCATTGTAGGAGGTGAGCGGTGGTGTTGGCACGTCATTCCTAGCTAATCTCATCTTAGGCGGGACGGCAGGGAATGTACTCGCCAATCGTTGAACAGGAGACGAGAACACTCTAGTTCTTGTTCTTGAAGCAGGAAAATCGTCAGCAAGTTCTCTAAATGCGTAGCGTTCGATTGTTAAACACTTTCGCAGAACAGCGGATGTCCTTCTCTCCCAAGTCCCTTTCTTTTCTTCCCGCGTACAAGGAACATCACTAGATTGGAATTTTACCATGACGAGTCAGGCAGGATCGAATCAATGCTCTATCGTATATCCTCGCGGGTTTGGTTTGGGAGGAAGTATTGCCATTAGTATGTTGGGTTCCTGCAGGCTGGAAATGTTAATTGTACTGACGACACATCTTGATGGCCTCAGACTCAATGTTCTATACCCGCGATTCTTCACAAGATTACGATCGCTACGCCAGGGTCAGCGGTGACCCGGGATGGGGATGGGGATGAGACGCTATGCAACCTTACTTTCTGAAAGTAAGGCGTACTTCTCTCGGTTGAGGATATGATAAATTGTTTTCTTCCTCAGAATGAACATTCTGTTGCTGCTGATCATCATAATATTTTTCTCTGTGCCCGAGTGACCGTGAAATTTTACCAAATACAACACAGGATGGGCACCACTAACAGTTGGAAATGGTGCTAAAAGTACGTCAGAGACGTCGTATCTTGGTACATCGGCGGACCAAACTTGCACGTCCTGACTGACACTCGCGTAACCCGCATTCTCAACACCAAACACTTTGACCGATCAGCATCATTCAATGCCGTCGAATTTGCTCAGGACGTTGGAAGCACATTATCATGACTGGTGTTGCGATGGCCGGCCGACTTGACTCAGTAACGAACATATCCTGAAGCCCTTGAAAGAAAATAATCCTCTCTGCTGGATTTATTGGGATGCCCCATATACTTCATTCTGGTGTAGCTGAACGGACGGAACTCGCAGCTGCAGGTATCAAGCCTACTCTCCATCTTCCTGATGTAGGCGAGGACTTATCGGATCATGTCCTATGGAACATTCCCTTCAAAATCAATGATACTAACACTATCGAAAGCATTTAGTACTAAAACACCACTTTCCAAGCCGAGGCCTTCACTCAGTGGCAAGCCAATTCGAACGGGCATTTTGACGGCGGGTACCGCAAATCAACTAGCATTCCTTCACATCCCTAATACGTCCGAAGTTTTGAATGGAGAATCGTGTTCCGGGAATGAAACTGCGCATTATGAATTAGTCTTTTCGGTGAGTTAACTAACTATCTATGCAACTTATCTTATTTGGATTCGATTCGTAAGGCGGTATTGTATGGAGGTCTCCGGGCGTTGAGAATTACTTCGACATTTTGCCTGCGGTCCTTTGTCCGTTATCACGTACGCACTTGCTATATATTCTTATTACTGTTGATATTCATTTGAATACAGGCGAGTCTGTCACCATCAACAGCTCGAGCCCTATGGATCCACCGTTGATCGACCCGAATTATCTCTCGCATCCACAAGACCTCTATTATGAAGTACGCCGTTGAGAGCGCGAATATATATATCAATACCATTCTGTGGGCACGGATATATTCTTGGGATAGTGACCAATACTACCTATGATGATATCAGGAGCAACGCATCCAGTGTGTATCGCACGGTTGGTGTAGCTAGTATGTCTGGAGCTGATTTGGGTGTGGTTGATCTAGATCTGAGGATGAAGTATGCAACCGGAGTGAGAATTGTAGACGCTTCGGTCCTGGTGAGGTTTTGTTTTGGTTCTTATGTTCTGGCAGACTGGCGTTGTGTGTAGGCCTTTTGTGCCTGTAGGACATACTCAGGGGCCGGTATATGCGTTTGTAGAGAGGGCTGCGCATTTGGTTATAGCTAGTTGGGTGGAAAGAGGTAGATAAAGGAGATATGGACTGTTTCCGCTGTTACGGCTCAATCTCATCGACCTTCACATCAAGTTCTTCTCTTAATTTTTTGAAGAGCGCTTGTTCAACACATACCTGACATATGTACGGCTTCATCCCCAAGCTGCGGGGAATCTTCCATGCGACACGGTAGACACACGAGCGTTGGCCCTCACCAAGGCAGTCAAAGGAATTGATGTACAGGTAAGCTTTGGGAATAGAAAGAGGCGGAGGGGGAGCAGGAGGGAACACCGCGAAAGTCGCTTTGATGACTGGACCTTCTCTCACTTTGCCTTTTCTGATATCGTCCGACATGGTGGCATAAAATTGGCCTTGCCTAGGTTTGTCCTTAGCAGCCGCAGTAAGCTTTGTTCGTTCCCTGGTGATGGCATCTCGAGTCTCTTGTGTAAGTTGAAGTTTGTAGGTACGAGGAGTAGAACGCTTGTCTGTAGGTCGACGGGATGCAGTACCGACATGCAGAGTATCATAGGGGTGATGAACAATTAATCTTTCTGGAAGCAAATGATGCGGCAGACGGTTTTGGAACTTCAAGTATCCGAGCTGATAATCTACCTGCTTTCTAGGAACAGCCTTAGTCGAAGGAAGGGATAGAGGTATAATGACTCACATTTCTGTATTGTTCACCAATAACTTTCCAAATTCGAAGCGGTTGATCGTCTTCATCTTCAAGTAATTTTTCTATATCATATGGGAACAGCTCCTCCGGGTGAGCCTCCTGCTCGGCCCAAGCAATCTCATCTTTCGCATGTTCGAGCTCTCCAATTTCTTTCATCCATGCACAGAGCTTACTCCCAGTAGAAATTGTTGATAGATGTATACAGTCCGGAATGCGGCGGATGTGGAAGAAGTCGAATACAGTGGCACCCCACAAAGGCTGATTGTGACCTGCAACTTTACCGGGAGGTGTCGCTTTCATGGCGGGGCCATTGGAATCTCGAGGCTACTGGCGAAGAATAGCACGTGTACGGCCCTCCTGGATTATAGAACTCGCAGATTTAGAGACCTCTTCCTGCTTCGATTTGGAGTGTTTCTTTTCTACAATGGCACCGGCACGTTGGGTTTTTGAGAATATTCCTCGAAAAGCGGTTTCGAGATCATCGGTGAACATCCTGGGCGCCAGTGGTCAGACAGTGGTGTAGGGTACTGGAGGTAGCAGTAGAGAGCAAGTGTGTTGGAATATGGCAATCCGGCATCATGCCGAGTATGCTGATTAAGGAAGAAAGCATAGGAAACATGTAGAAAGTTCTAGTAGATTAGTACTTTAGTATATAAGTAGGTACTGTAGTCTACATTCTGCATGCGTTTGCAGAGCTCAGCCAAGCGCAATATCTATTGGCTTGACACTCCGCGTGTGACATCTCTATGTCGTTGGAGCGAACTCTCGTTTTGGGTTTTTCCACAAAGTGTATCAAAGAATTACCCAACTTTGCGTTTATATGAAACTCCGAACAATTGGAGATGCAAGCAACGCAGTATAACTGCATCAAAAGATCCAATCAAAAACCGGACTGCTACGAACCTAGCGAGACAATACCCAGCAGAAAACACCCTACGGAAATTCGAAAAGTACTGGAATAAGAGTGTTCAGCTGAAGATGTGGAAGAGATCGCAGATACTGTTGATATTGCTGCTCTACCAGAAGTGAGTGTCATTCCACGAGCGATTGCTACAGCTCCAGTGCCATATCCACCGCCCTGCTGCTTGAAGAAGTGGTATTTCGGGAGATTATAGTGTACGTTCCGACTTATGATATCTCAGAAAACACGTTGTCGTATCTTGAACTTCCTTTGGCATAATCTTGCATCTGCGAGGAGATTATTCGCTGGGAATTCTAAGACGAAAGGCTCTCTAAGTCACGGTACGCAATCTTCTGAGCACTTTATATTGAATATGTTAGGTACACCAGACCTATTATTGATGAATCTATGGGAAAGATCATCTAGTGATAGAAGTAGTTCATACTAATCCCCGCAAAGGGTCCTTCGAGAATCAAGTTCCCTAGGAAGTCCTACCTAACAAAGAAGCTCTGCTATGTGTATTCGCCTAACGGAGCATAGAGAGCATAGGAGATAAGAATATGGGAAAACAAAAAAGGATTTCATGCTGTCATAGATGAAGTGCGGCGTTGTTGAGCACAAGTTGAGCATGGTCTTGGGTCTATGTATACTTACTTATATTTGGTGACTGTGTGAGAAATACCCTCGTTTTTCAGAGAAATCCTCGATTCCGGATCTGAAAGGTATCTTTAACACTTAGGTGCATGCACTGGCAGCACTACGAAGGGATGCGCGAGCAACTTGGAACCTAGTTGAGCTCCTCATTAGGTGGTTGAAACCTGGACCCTATAAATTATCTTCAAGAATCTGCAAGATACAAGGTAGGAGAGAAGATGAGAAACTCAAGGATGTCAATGGTTATAGAGTGTTTTCATGGTGTCTATCTCACTATTCTGAGGCGGCTTGATATGTCAGCACCAACATCATTTGCTGGGTGAGAGAGACCGCCAAGATGGTCACTTGTGTTGATGAAAGGTTAGTTCGGGGCGCCGGAATCATGACAATGGTCGATCTATATTCCAATCACTTGGTTTCTGTATTGTGAGCAATGACTATGCTCACTGTCTGGTCGACGTTCATCTCTAGTTTTTCTTGCTTGTGCGTTTGGTTTGGTCGTTGGCTACCGAACAATGAAGGCCTGCTGCTACTCGCAGTTCCCTGAACTGACTATGCTTGAAATTCTCCCGTATAGAACAGCTAATCACCACCACCACCACCTCATCCTCCCCCACATCCGCCACCGCCTCCCCCTCCCCCGCATCCACCGCCGCCACCGCCTCCCCCGCATCCACCGTTTCCTCCACCTCCACCGCATCCGCCCACCCCGCCCCAGCCTCCGCACCCTGCACTATGACCCCCGCGTCCACGGCCTCCTCCACTACTACCACCGCCACCGCAACTAGCAGTACCACTACCGCATGCCGCGTCAGTTCCCGTACTGCATCTAGCACCTATGTGAGGGAAATGATTAGTGATCATTCAATATTTGGCGATTTAAGCTTATCACCAGTTCCACAGCCACCGACACCCTTCCAAATAAAGGAGCAAGTTCAGAGGCAAAACAAAACTATGATAATGGACAAGACATACAGCATCAGCACATCCCCCCACACCACCTCTCCCTCCAACAACATGACCCGTAGTCGCTACACAACTTGTGTTAGAACCGAAGTTCAAAGGCACCGGTACCAGAAAAGCTGGGTCGTGACCAACGCTCCTGTTCCTACTTATTCCCCTTCCTTCCTCTCGTTCGATTCTCTTCTCCCGCTTCTCTAGCCTAGCTCGCCTCAACGCGTCGATCTGCTTCTGGTGTTTGAACGAGTATACTGCGTTATGGTCACTCGGGTGCGTGGCTGCTAGAAGGTCACTTCGATCTCGAGGCGGGGTCAGGAACGATGGCCTCTCGGACTGCTTATGTATCGATATGAGTCTGCTTAGTTTTTGTCCGATTGTGTCGCCCGGCAGGGGACAGCCACAGTGAGTATATGAGATTTCGAAACGATCCTGCAAACAGTCAGTAAGACTGAGATTAAGAGAGGGGGAAAAGGACGCACTTGCCATGCCCGACAAGTGATGTCGAAAGCTCTTGACAGCCTATTTTCAGGAACTTTGTCATCATGGTCGACGAACCGACGGACATACTTGAAACAGTCGTTGGAGTATTGCTGAGCCATGAGTTGGTGAGTATGCCACACTAGGTCAATATCGAGTGTCGGCACAAAGAAACCAGCTGGCGACGAATACATGAGGTCTAGGAAACTGATTGGAGGTTATTGATGGAATGACACGAGAGACAAGCCCTAGTTACGCAAGATAACGAGCCGTGCAGTGCTTGAGGACTAATTCATCCTCGGAAGAAGAGAAAAAATCGGGTTCTGTCCAGCGCAACTTGTGCATCTTGTCGACAAAGGATCCCTGTCGGAGAACCTTCACGATATATGAGGATACTGAAGTTATGACAGTGGAAAAGGTACATACTGCCCCGACGAGATCTATGGAAAATATTTTGTCATCTTCGTATGCGCTTATGATCCGAGTCAGCCTAGGACTTTGATATTAGAATTGCTCGGAATGGTCAATAAAAATTCACAGGTGTTCTCCGGACAATTTCATGCACTGGCCCATAGCGTGTTGAATTCGATCCATACTATATACCATCTGGTTTTGTATATGGACTGCCCACTCGCCATCAGCTTTATTTCCCTGTCGAAATATAGGCGGTTCCGAGTTCAGAATTCCGGCCCTGATCTTCTTTGCACGAGGCAAATTCTTGGTATCGAAAGGGGTGTGAAGTGTTCCGCTAAAGGTCTGAGTATAAGTGAACGGAAAGGAAGATGAGAGCAGGAACGCACGCAAGGACATCACTAACTAGGTCCTTCACAAGTTTATGTACAGCTAATTTTTCCTTCGTAATTGTTAGACGACACATTTGGCATACGGTCTGGAAGTCTTGCTGGAGATATCCGGTGCCATTGGAAGTTACCAAACCTAGACCTTTTTGTAGAGAGACGACTGTCAGAACAAACGGCTATACTCACGGACATCTACTTTCGTGAGACAATTAGGGCACTCAATTTCTCGGTCAGTCAGTACTATCGCCGACTCAAAAGGATCAAAGGGGACGTGGGTTTTCTGCAGCCAGGTCTGGACACGGGCGTCTGATGGAGGCAATTCAATGGTATAGCATGTCTGCTCCTAATATTTCCGATCAGCTCAATCCGAGAAAATATGTGAGATAAGCGAACCAGGTCCTTGAACCAAGCACCCATATTTGCAAGCATTTCTATGTGCTTGTTCCGTATAGAATCTTCAGAATATCGCCTGGCATACGGTCAGCATAACATATGGGAACCGACCGTGTAGAACATACGCAGGATTTAACAAGTAGGCGTGCCACACCTGTGACTATGGGCTAACGAAATCTCAGACGTTGGAACGTGCTCACCATGATAACATCAACGGGAGGCAGACACTGATTAGCAAAATCCCTCTCGTCTGTACGTGTCAGCGCTTTGCACCATCTTTCGAACCTATTGAATTAGATCAAGTCTTGACGGTCTACCAGTCACTATGAAGGTTACCTTTCAACAGCCAGTCCAGCAAACCACGACCACCTGCGTTCCTTGTCTTCGGGAGCATCTCTGTATCTAGATTGATCGAGCCGTTCGACCCGTTCCTTGAGGGAAGTAAAGAGTCTCAAGAGATGTAAATGGCCCTTTAGCTGAGATATGGTCACCAATGGTGAGGGGATAGCACGACGGCCGATATAAAGCGGATAGGGGACCTCGTATGAAGGTTGGACGTCCATCGGTTTCCATTCGATGGCGATCAGAATGGTTTATATTGTGTAGCTCTTGGTACCCGTTTAGTTTAATCGCTACCGGCATCAAAAGCGGGATGCTATGCACCTGGTAGTGATCTGTGGGATTGCTCAAGTGTCTTGGCCTCTTAATTTTATCAAGTTACCGTCGGGGCATTATAAATTGCGGAAGGAAAAAGTGAAATACCAGTAATAGGTAGAATAGAGCTGAAATGGAAAAAGAGAGCCAGTCCGTGCCCAAGGCAGAAGATATGATAATGGAGGCTGGCGCTTAGAGTAACGTTGCTATCTCCAGACCAGGATGACCGGACAAGATAGAGCATATGGAGAAGACGAAACCAGGGGGGATGCTTGCTTTAATGCGCCAGATACCGGTTATCAATCCATTATGAAAAAAAAAAGTCAAACGTAACGCACCTTCCTCGGTTCCGAGTCCTTGACTCGGTTTTAGTGGTGCAAAACCCTCATTTGAAATTTACCTAAAGCTGTAGATTGATAAGCGGTGTTTTTAGTGTAGATAAGATATAGATAACGGTTGATAAGGACTGATGCCGGTTTGCCGATGTCTTTATATAGAAATATATTTGATATATATTTCCTTTTTCTGCTCCACGTGCATTTGCCGGTTATGCCGAACTCATTGGGACACAAATAATTTCAAAATGATTTCCTTTTTTTGCTTTAAAAACCGCGGCATTTGCCGTATAATTTGATTTATGTATTGCCGGTGTGCCGAACTCATTGGGGCACGAATAATTTCAAAATGATTTCCTTTTTTTGCTTTAAAAAACGCGGTAGTTGCCGCAGAATTGTCTGATTACGTCTATACTCTATGTCAGCATGATGTACTCCTTTGTGACCATGCGTACTCAATCATGTCTGTGAGAGCTCTGGCCTCAAAGTTTAGTCCCTCAAAACTAAGTACACATTCATGGAGCAATCATGGAGCTCACAATGTCCAAACTTGCTACTGTATGCATGAGCTTCTCGAACTCTGGGAACTTTGCACATAAGCATTCCACATCCGTGAGTGTCATCTGCAAATCCTCGACAACAAAATGCTTCATCATCGCAACATGCACTATACTTGCCAGATCAACAATAAACATTCTCAGGATAATCATATTCCCATATTTACGGTGAAGATGTTAAGTTTAAGGGAATTCATTCCAGATTTTGGAATGAGGAAGTGCTCGTCTCGTTAATAAGTGAACAAAGATAATTGATTATTACAAGATTATTACTACGTATATATGTATTTAACTTTATGCAAACATTTTAAGGACTCGGATTTAGCCACGGCACGGTGGCCTCTTCAACTGGTGGCCATTACAGTTTGAAGCAAAGCGGTATCAGTTGCTGTGATAGCACTAAGATATGCATCAGCAACTTTTAACTAAAGCTGTGTCAAACGTACTAGATATGGATCTATCTTCCTTCAATCCTCTTCGCTAGTTTCGAAAAGCGATGCTTGAAGTACTCCCGACCTGCGCGGACATCGCCTGGCAAGTCATCAAAATCCTAACGGATGGGTCAGCGAAATGATAGACAGATCCGCGGGAGAACATCACATACTAGAAAGTAGTTTTTGATGTCTGAATGGAGTACTTTCTGCTCGAAGAGGTTGTTCTTGTTCAAATACAAGATCTCAGCGCACTTGATCAAGTGATTATATGTGAATGAAATGGTCCTGCGCACAATAGAAGTGCGTTCAAACCATTGTGAAGCATATATCGCTTCCCAAACGGCCATAGCGTCAGGCATTTGATTCTATCAGATTTATATCGGAGCGGTGCTTCTCCCGGATATCAATACTGATTACCTACCGCATTCTTGTCCTCGATGAGACATTGATCGTATCCGTTCAGGCTGTCAAAGAACAGGACAGTCGCAGTGTCCTTGAAACAATGCACCCATTTTCGTCTGTCGTACCTTTGGCCTTCGACATCTACTACGGCGACTTGGCAGTCTTGGAGATGAAAGACGGGTTTCTGTGATACCAATCTAACGCGGCATTGTATGATGTCCTGTTCAATAGGTTGAAATTGGGGCCCGGAATAGCAACCGGTCAAGATCCTTGAAGAAAAATTCTAGGCAAAGAACGGCATAGAATTTCAGGGGTACGAGGGAA